>PVKA01022262.1:0-37367 GCA_004027165.1 Ctenomys sociabilis
CTGTAGGCCCTGTAGGCCCTGTAGACCCTATAGGCCCTGTAGGCCCTATGGACCCTGTAGGCCCTATGGACCCTGTAGGCCCTGTACTAAGTGCATAAATAGCCATAATACCAGCAATTCAAAGGAGAGGGGGTGGATTGGAATAGTCAAAGGTGGTTCTGGGGCTTTGGACCACAAGGGTTAGTTACTATTTAGGAGGAGGTGGAAGGGGTTCACTCCTGGAAGAAGGAATGGCTGCAGAAAAGCATTTGAGACAGCAGAGAGCAAGGAGTCCAGGAGTAGTCAGCTTCTCCGAGAGAAAATACAGGAGGAAGGGTAGGCAGAGCACAGCTGCGAGGGCCTGAGGTCCCGGAAGGAGACTGGTTCCCTGCCTGCCTGGAAGGCCATCTGTCGGGTCTTTGCTCGCACATGTTAGGCACGTAGTGGTGACTTTCATGGCGGCTGTTCGGGACATGGCACAACTAATGTTTTTGATGTCCCCTCCCTTCTGTCTTCCTCTCTTTCCTCTGTGTCTTAATCCCTTTCATTTGCAGTAGATCTATCTCATTTCCCTTTATCTATCTTTCACTTTGCTCTTTACATTTTTTTTTCCAGAAAGGGGGATCAAGTCAAGGGCCTTGCACTTATCAGCAGGCACTTCTGAAGCTCAGCTATATCCTCCTTACTTTATTTTTTTTTTAATTTATGTATTTAGTACAAGGTCTCACGACACAGCTCGGACTAGTCATGATTCTCCTGTTTTCAGCCTCCCTAGTGCTGGCATTACAGGCATGCGCCATCACTCCCAGCCTCAGTGGCCAGTCCAGCAAGTCTAGGGGCAGGGCCAGTGGGGCATGTGGGACCAGGGGTCAAACCCTGCTCCCTGTGCTTGCCTAAGCAGGCACTTAGTCCACAGAGCTATCTCACTGGGCCTTTAATTTTATTTTCAAGTAAAAGAAAACACACCAAAAAAAAAAAAAAAAATCCAAAGCAATACAATAGAAAGGTAACAATGGTTAAACACATTGCATATTGTTTTCATTTTTTAAAGAAAATTTTTAAATAGTGAAAAAAATCATTAGAAACAATGCAAAATTTCACTAAACAAAATGATAGGAATTCAACAATGGTTGTTCTACTGCATATTGGAAGTAAAACAATTAGACCCAAGGAAGTTAAAAATATTCCTAAAAAGAGATGTTCAATACCACAGGTCATTAGAGAGTGGCGCACTAAAACAACACTGAGATTCCATCTCACCACAGAAAGAAATCTTCCAATAACAAAATTGATTTCTTGTCTTCAAGAAATCAACCAATAACAAAAGCTGGAGGGGCTTTGAGGAAAAGGAACTCTTCGCTCCTGGTGGGAGTGGCGGCTGGAACAACCAGTGTGGCCATCTTAGTGTGGAGATTCCTCAGCCCCATTTGACGCAGCTATTCCCCCCTAGATATCTTCCCAGACATATTAAAAGCATAATGCCTCAGTAGTGCAGGGCACTCATGTTTATTACAGCACAACTGGTGATAGAAAAATTTGGGAAATAACCGAAGTGCCCATCAACCAAGGAAAGGGCAAAAAAGATCGTCTTTTTATACAATGGCATATTACTCGGCCATAACAAAGGCTAAGCTGGAGACTTCTTTAGGTAAATGGATGCAAATCGAGGTCATACCCATACATGAAATAAATCAGACTCACGTGTGAAAGTATTGTAGCACCTTCCTGATGTGAGAAGCTCAGAGAGTGAATAAGATATGATAAATGTAGATTAATTCTGGAAATCCTGTCTTGGTAGCCTTCCAAGGTTTTTCTTCCTTTCCAAAACTTTTAATGATTTCAAGTCTTGTGAATTTTCATATCAATTTTAGAAAAGCCTGCCAACTGTGCAAAACTGAAATGGTCACTGGACTTAGATTATCAGATCAGTCTTTGGGAAATTATTATCTTCCAATGTTCCACCTCGGAATGTTTCTTGAGATCGTCAACTCCTCTAGTTTTCTAGTTTTCTGTGTATAAGTCTTGCCAATTTTGTGGTGAGGTTTATCAGTATCTCATAATGTAATGCTCTTGTAAAGGATGTGTTTTGCTTTTGTTTGTTCCTTGAAGTGGGGGTAGGGTTGCTTTCCAATAAACATTCATTAATTTTTTAAAAATTCTGAAAATTCTAAAGAAATATATTCCTAAAGTGCCTGATAGAGTTGAGAGCTAAATCCAGACCTGATGGCCCCAGAAGCTCACATTTTTTCTCCTCCACTGTCGGGGGTAGGGAAGGATACAAGAGCCATCGCAGATGAGGAAATCAGAAGTTGGGGAATGTCAATAACTTGCAAAAAGAAAAAATGGCAGAGAAACTGGAGAAATCTCAACTTAGGAGTCAGGAAAGGAGCCCAGGCATAGAAAGGAAGTAATTTAATTTTCATAGCCCCTGAATATACTCACTTCTCTAAGCCTAGGGTTGTTGCATTCTGTTTTGTTTTTTTGAGGCAGGGTTCAGGCTGGCCTCAAACTCACAAGGATCCTCCTGCCTCAGCCTCCCAAGTGCTACAGGCATGTGCCACCACACCCAATTCTAAGCCTAGGTTTAATGTTCCATGAATTTCTCTTTCTGGATTATAAATTTAAGAAGTGCACACAGTAAAAATTTAACAAAAAAATTAGTAAGAAGAAAACAAATCATCTACAGTTCATTCACAGAAAAGAATTAGGTTTTTTAGTTTTACACGTCTTTTCTGCACACATTACAAATGGTTGTGATTCATTTTCTAGATAGGACAGGTACTTCTGTAAAATTTGCATCCAATGTGTTTGTTTAGTATTACTACATAAGTGTTTTCCCATTTTACTGAAAATTATTAAAAATTTGTTATTTTTCTAACTTTCAACCTTTCAATTTGGGGGCCAGGGATTTTTTTGTTTGTTTTAGCTAGATCAGGCCGCCTGAAGGGCGGGGCCGGCGCAGCTCAAGGAGCTAGGGATTGAACCTCAGTCCCCTGTGCCTGACTGCATTTGCCCAAGCAGAGCTTTAAATAACTGAGCTATCCAGCAAGGTCCCTCAACTTTTCAATTTTGTATATTCACTCTATCACTCATCTAATTTTTCACCCATTGTTGGGCATTTATATGTATTAATTTGATTTTAAAAATGATTCACTTTAATGTCATTCAAAATCAAGCCAATTCATGAGTCATTTGTATTTCTCTCCTTTGAGCATAATTTTTCATAATCTTAAGGGATTTGGGATGGCTGTATCCCTTCACTGTACCCTTCCTGGCCCAACCTAAAGTGAAGTGTGGACCACGTGTAATTCTATTCTTAGATTTGAGACAACAATGACATCTTGGGGCCCTATGGTTTCTTCCATCAACAATATTGCTGAAAACGTTAACCACAAGACGTATTGGCAGTTCCTGAGTGACGGGACGCCGCTGAATGAAGGTAAGAAGAGAAAAGGGCCTTTATTTCTTCCAGCATCTGAAGGCTTCATTCGTTAATTACTTAACACTCTTTTTTTTTTGTCTTTTTGAGACAGGGTCTCACTATGCAACACTCACTTAAGCAACAGGTGACTCAGATGGCTTGCGTACATGTTGCATACATGAGTTATGTGTTCGTATACACAGACACACACATAATCTTAGGTAGATAAACCAACTTTATAAGTATTTCCAACCCTCCTTTTACAGAAAGGAAGCCATTCTTCACCTTCTTTTTTCATGTTCTTCTTTAAATCTCTCCTGGAAGGAATATCGACACCCACATATTTGGGTGGATCCCAACCAAATCTGAACTCGCACTAAAGTTTCTACAAACACTAAGATATCCTCCAACTTAAAAGCACAGGAGCATGGCTCTGCCTCTGGGGCAGGTGACCTTGTCAAGCTGAAGCTAGTTGTCACCACGTGGAGAAACGGTAATGACAAATCCGGTCACAGCGGAGTGAAGGCCATGGCCTGATCCCCCGATGGAGAGGGGTCCCTCTTAGCATCCACCGTGTAGTCATCAAAGCCCGGCAGCCCCCCAAATCTGTAGGATTGTAGCAACGCACGTAAGCAAGGTCTTGGAGTCACACAAGATTTAAAGCTCCTTTTCTTGTGTACAGACCACGTGTTCAAGCAATACACAGTCTTCTGGCCACAGATTCTACGATCACAAAGTGGAAATAGCAGTAACCATTTCCTGAGTTATTGTGAGGATTAGAAATGATGGGTTTTAGGTTATGATAGTGCCTTTTGCATAGAATGTGTTAAAAATGCCTGTTTTTTTTTTTTAATTAGTTTTTGCTTTCCTACTATCTTTCTCAAGAAACTGCCCCAGAAACTTAAATGAGGTTTATTTTTGTTTTGAGGCAGGGTCTCGCTACATAGCTCCAATTGGCCTTGTAGTCACTATGGAGCCAGTGCTGGCCTTGAGCTTGAAGACACCCCTCTTCCCAGCCCCCAAGCACTGGGGTTATAGGCATGTGCCCCTATATCAGCCTGGCCTCATGCTTGCCAGTTATGTACCTCAGTCATTCACTCATCACAGTGGGTGCGTTCCAGACCCCCCCAAGATAAGTGAAAATCAGTGAGGTAGTGACATACTTTTTTAGTATTTACACACATATTTTAAGACTTTATAAACCCTCCCCACACTTATAAGCCTTTCCCACACTTTTAAAAATACTTCTAATGTTCTTAACCATTTCTAAGTTCATAAGCCCATGTACTTTTAACAACATACATATCCTGTATGGTACTAAAAAACCATCATCATAGCACAAAATCCATGATAAGTAATTTAGATCAAAATTTTTTTGAAAACCCACAGAACAGTGATTCCACAAAAGTCAAACTGAGAAACACCAAGGGATTACCATACCTTTTTTCACTAGAAGAAAAGAGAATAAAGGAGAAATCTCTGAGACCTAAAAAATATTTGGGCCTGAAATAATCCTTCTTTCTTTTGCCTGAACTACATGAAAAATAATGATGCTGTCCCCACATATCATTCCTGTCCTGAGAGACGAGAGTTGTCAGCCCACTGTCCTTCCTTATTTCTCACAAAATCTTCAAAAGCAACCATGAGCTACAACTTTGAATACTCTCGATGTGGCCTAAATAAGGCACCTGAATAATAATTTATTGCACAGCTGCCATCCAGTGATACCATACTAGCACCCAGCCACTGCTACCTCTAATCCTGAAGGTAAGTCTTCAGAGGGAACAGTCTGATGAATTCCCTGTAGCCAGATGTTCCCCCGCAGAGCCTCCTGCAGTCACAAGTGGGCCTTTCACAGCTGCCTGGCCAGAGAGTGTGTGATTATACTAACTCAGCCCATTGATTATTTGACACAGCTCTGCTGGGATCAAGGACATAGTGCCGGATTGACTCCTGGTGCAGCGCTAGGATTAAGGGCACGAGTGCTACCCTGCTACACATAGATAACCTGGGTAGGATGTAAGGGACAGAAAGCACCTTGTCGCTGTCCGCCTGCCGCTTTTGCTGTTTTCTGCCTGCTGTGTTCTTTCCTGCTCCACCACTGTGCTGCCCTCCCTGGGGGCCTGCGGACCACGCTGAAGCTCCGTGAACTGTGCACCACTTTAACTTGGGGTGCCAGGTATTTTGTCTCAGCAATGAGTAGGGTAACTGAGGTACTGTGCCAGAAAGGGGGCTGGCACCACTTATGGGCACACGTAAAGGCATTCTCCACTAAGCGGCGACCTGCAGCCGGAAATGAGAACGCCCCGAAGCCCACTTCTGTATTTCTTGCAGGCCTACAGCCCTGCTCATCCAGGTAGGGCTGGCTACGCGCACCGCGGTCACCTCGGGCTATGCTCTGCTTCTTCCTAGGGGTTGCGGAGTACATACCCTTCAATCACCAGCACATCCTGGCCAACTTCACCCAGTACTGAGGGGGAGGCGGGTGCTGCTTCCGCTGAGCACCTTCGGTGGGTGCAGGAAGATTTCCCACTTGATTTCAAGTCTATGCAGAACAGCAGGAATCCACAGCACTGCCCTGAGCCCGCTTATGACACAGGAAACTTCCGTGCAGAATAATCAATACCCCGACATCCGTGAGCCCTGCAATAAAGCCTCCAGCTTCTGAGCGCAAGGACTGCCGTCATCATTTAATCCTAGCGCAGTGATGACAACCTCTCGGAGCTTTCCCTGATGTGAACAGCCCCTGTGGCACGGGTGTCATAGGCTGGCCAGCGCTGCTCCAGGGGACCGGGACGGGAAGTTCCCAGGGGATTTTTCTTTTTTTTTTTTAATGTATTTAGTACAGGGTCCAAGGGGATCGTTACATAAATTGGACTCGTAGTGATCCTCGTGTTCATCCTCCCAAGTGCTGGGATTACAGGTGCACACCACCACGCCCAGTCTCGGTCACTGACTCAGCACACACCACCACCACCACCACCACACCCCCCTGGGGCAGGGCTGGCACAGCACGTGGAACTGGGAATTGAACCCTGGTCCCTGTGTCTGCCTAAGCGGGCACTTTAATCTGCTGAGTTATCCGGCTGCCCCCCGCCCCCCGGGATACTTTTAGAGGTCATTCTGGTTTATTTTTTGGTTCTGGTGCCGAGAATCAAACCCAGGGATTCCTGCCACCGAGCTAACCCCAGCCCCTTTGAGGTCATTCTGATCTTTATAGATTCAGCAATCCACTCCCTATTTCTACAAATGAAATGGGTGTTAAATATGTAGTTTGTGACTCTTACACTAACTGCCCCTTTAAAAATCACTTAATGGAGGGCCAGCCTGGTAGCTCAGTAGGCTAAAAAGCCTGCCTAGGCAGAGCACAGGCGCCACTGCTCGATCCCTAGCGTGCTGGGCTGGCCCCACCCCCGGGTCTCGCTGAGATAGTGATTGAGACTGGGCATGGGCGTGGCCTGTAAGCCCAGCACTTGGAGGCCTGAACACAGGAGAATCACTATGAGTCCAGTCTACTTAAGGAGACCCCGTAGGCCCTGTCCTAAATACAGGAAAAAAAAAAGTGTATATATATATATATATATATATATATATATATATATATATATATATAATAAAAATCACTTAACGGAAATGTATATTCATACAGACACATGTACATCAGAGGACCAAAATTATTTCATATGAAAGTTCTTGGATAGTTCAGAATTCCTAATATTTTTTCTAGATAACATGAGTTTTAAGTATCTTTTATATAATTTCAACATATTCTCATGGAAGTATACTGTACATCTTATGTGTAATATATATAGCTTTAAATAGTCTATCTTAAGTATTATATACAGGTCTTCAAAAAATATTTAAGCTTTCAGGGCTGGGGAGATAGCAACAAAAGGGCCTGCCTCTAAGCACAAGGTCCCGAGTTCGATCCCTGGTGCCGCCAAAGAAAAAGAAAGAAAAATATTTAAATTTTCAAAGTCAGTCATTGGGTCAGGGAGATAGCTCAGTAGAATAAGTGCTTGCCTGGCAAGTACAAGGTCCCGCAAAAAAAAAAAAAAAAAAAAAAAAAGTCAGCCATAACTTCAGCCTGTGGTAGGACTCAATATTGGTGCCGACTTCTAGAGGAGCATCAGAATGTGATCCCACAAGGGCTAACAGCAGCGACAGCTGCCCTCATCCAAGTCCTGTTCTGTACATTCAACCCTGAACCGCGTCTACGCTGAGCACGTGTCTTGTCTCCATTCTAAACAGCGCAGCGCAGCGCACCAGCCACTCAGCATTTTCGTGTTACTGAGGATTGTAGCCCACCTAGAGGTCCACTGAAGTCCCCAGAAGGGCGCACGTGGCTTCTTTACAAAGCTGCGCCATTTACACGAGGGACTTCACATCCCCAAGCTGTGGAGTTCCTGGAGGCTCAGAGCCAGTACTCAGGGACAGCGGGGCTCGGCTTTGAAACAGAAAAATCCCAATAACATATATTTAAGTGGACTGGTACATCTCCGACATACACACTGACCTTGAGAACACGCACAAGAGGACACATGGCCAGCTGTGGCCCCCAGGCCATAGGCTGGGGGTGCAGCCGCAGCACAGCGCCTGCCACGAGGCCTGCGCCAAGTGGGCTGAGACGTTGTCCAGGCCTCCTGCTCCCGCAGCGCAGAGCCACTGCCTGTTCTCTGCCACCCGCCCGGCTCCCAAGAGGAGCAGGTACGAGCCAGGCCACCCCAGGTCCTCATCCCAAAGACCGGAGGGTGGCTGGGGTTGTCCTCGCAATGAACGGAGACCTCAGGAAGGTGAGTGAAGTGCCCTCCTCATTTCTACTGTTGTTCCTGGGACTTGAACTCAGGTCCTTGCCTTGCTAGGCAGGCACTGTGCCACTGGGCTACATCCCCTTCGCATAGCATATCATTTGTCACATGGAAAGGACAAGCCATTTCTATGCCCAGCAACAGGGCAAGAGACATCAGCTCCGGTGTGGCCCTGTGATGATTCCCTCAGCAGGCACTAAATTCACACTGAAGGTAAAAGACTGTGACATGAAGACGTTCATGATACGTGACCTCCTGGGAGAAGCAGCCCGCACACTGCGGGAGGGGCGGGGCTCCTCTCCTCTCAGCGGTGCCTTCTTTTATTTCCTTCACTGCTTCCACAGCATTGCCCATCTGGCACGTGGTGCAGCCATAGAGGAGGTGGAAACTGAGAAAAATTTAAGCAAAGATGACTTTTTCTTCAACAATAATTCGGGTTGGACAACACAAAATAATGTCATAGCTAAATCTTGGAAGTAACCCAAATGCCCATCAACTGAGGAATGGAAAAAAAAGATGTGATGTTTTTAGACAAGGGAATATTACTCAGCTATAAAAAATAATAAACTTGTGTTCTGGCCCTGTCCCCGGGGCACATTGAGACAGGGAATGAGGGGCGTGGTGGCACACATCTGTAATCCCACCTCTTGGGAGACTGTAAACAGGCAGATCACTAGGAGTCTGATCTAGTAGTGAGACCCTGAACACCCTGTAGATCCTTCCTTAAAATACAAAAAAAAAAAAGACAAGATAAACTCAAGGCTTGCATGGGTAAATAGAAGCAACTAGAGAGCATGCTCATGAGTGAAATAAGTCAGACCCTCACGTGCACACATTGTATTATCTCCCTAGTGTAAGAACCTGAAAGAGTAAACAACATCTGAAAGTTAAAACAGATACTGTGAAGGGAAAGAGTCTTTTCAAAGGGAAGGACCACCTGGGACGAGGAAAAGGGCAAAAGAAAAGACAGGAAAGATCTCTTTATGTGTACAGGCAGGGTAGCTTGCAGAATTGCACTGCTGATTTCTTTTTTTTTTTTTTTTTTTTGTGGAACTGGGGATTGAACTCAGGCCCTTGCGCTTGTAGGGGAGCACTCACTTCCACTGAGCCAATTCCCCAGCCCCGCACTGCTGATTTCTGCTGGTCTGTTGAAAGGAGCAGTTAATGCCTAATTTTTTTTATTTCTTATAACTTTCTTTTTTTAGGTTTTTTTTTTTTTTTTTGGTACAGGATGGGATCGAACCCCAGTCCCTGCACATGCCTAAGAAGGCAGCCCTAATTTTTTTTCTTTTTTTTGGTGGAGATTGAACTCAGACCCTTGCACTTGCCAGGGAAGCACTTCCTATTATTTTATTTAGTGAAATTCTGTGTCATTTCTAATTTTTCTTTATTATTTTTTATTCTCTTTAAAATATAAAAAAGAAACTGCCCTAAAGTGTGCGTGTGTGTGTACACAGTATAAAAAATAATGGTGACTTCCATAAGCAATGAAAGAGAACACGTTGCAAAATAAATTTACCTCTGGGTACCTTGAAGCAGGAAATCACACGTTTACAAAATGCATACATTTGGGCCACTAAGATAGCTCAGTGCAAGGACCCGGGTTCAATCCTTGGTACCACACACCACCACCCAGCAGGCCACCAAAACCAGACGTGGGTACATGCCTGTAATACCAGCACTGAGGAGGCTGAAACAGGAGGATCACTATGAGTCTGAGCTGTGTAGTGAGACTCTGTACTAAATATAAAAAATTTTTAAGAAATGTATTTTTCTAAGACATTTGTAACTTTCTGCATGCTTCCAACGCACTTTCTAACTAGTTTCTATCTGTCACTGTCTGAGCAGAGAATGCCTACTCTTTCTTGCACACTTGGACAGATTTTTTTTTTTTTTGAAGCAATGGCCCTCTCGCGTCTCCTGTTCCTGACTCTTATCTATGGCTGCTTTAGCACCAGTAAAATACCTCAGAAGAAACAGTCAGTGGTATTTTATTAGTGTAGCTGATTTGTTCGCCCTGGTAGCACAGGATTACCAAGACTGTGAGCACAGACCACGCCCGGAAGCACGAGAACTCTAACCTTCCTTGAGGTCCTCTTTCACACGCTCACAAGCGAGCACGACTTTTTTTTAACCAGTAAATCACCACAATGAGCACGATTCCTGAAATAAAAATGTATAAAAATGGGTATTTTACTGCCAGTTTGAAAAAGTAATCTGCAGATATATATAACGTGACAGGGGAAACCTGGACTCCAGAAAGCTTTCACGGGGTCATTCTGTACCTGCTGGTGTGCACGCACATTAAAGAAGAAGGAATTAACCTGTGAGGGCACCCCGGAACCATTACTGTGTGTCAGGCTCCTTCGGGCGTTGGGTTCAAGCCAGCATTTGCAGCCGGTTGCAGGTACGACGAACGGCGCTTTCGCGCCCTCTGCTGGCTAGGGCTGGGAAAGCCGGACCCTCGGCCGGCGGAGCCGAGGCGGGCGGCCGCGGGAGGCGCCGGAACTGCGCGCGCTGCTACGGGCGTGAACGACCTGCAATCGCGTGTGAGCGGGGACGACCCTGCGACAGGCAGGACTGCGAGCGAGCCACGCCAGCCTCCCCAGGAGAACCCGCGACGCAAAACGGCCCCAGGCAGAGCCCAGCCCAGCAGAGCCCAGCCCAGGAGAGCCCAGCCCAGCAGAGCCCAGCCCAGCAGAGCCCAGCCCAGCAGAGCCTCAATCAGATATGCAAGTGGCTCTGAGGGTAAACTTCTGTAAAACTTTCAAGAACCCTAGCCAAACGTGATATCTTGTCTAAACATTATCTGTATAAATCTTTCTTCTCACTGAACTAAGAGAAAGTAGCTGTATATCTATCCTATCTTGTATATACAGATTTTTTTCTCACTGCAAAATGTTTATTTCCCCCTTTTTTGTTAACTTTTGTCAGAGATGGGTATTCCATTGCCATATTGTAGGTGCGTTAATTCATCAAAAAAAAAAAAAAAAACAGTATAGTCCACTAGTCCATAATAGTAGTTGGTTATCAGCAGAACTGGCAATTGTCAGGTGTTGACTTGAGCCTTTTACAGCTCAGCACATTAATATGGCTTTACTTTTTATACCTTGTGGTTATCATGTCTGCATCTTGTACTCTGAATAAGTGCTATAAGACAGTATGCAATGTATTAATTATTGTAACTGTCCTACTAAGCTGTTTTGAAACTGTTTCATTAAAAATTAATTTTAAAACATAAAAAAGAATCCTAGCTGTAAAGACCAAACCAACCCTTCCAGGTGACAATGCCCCTCTTTTTCTGTTAGAGCTCAAACAAACATTTCTTGTTGTTCCTGCCAGAACCTAATGTTAGATAACTGCTCCCCATTTACCCCCTCCCCAGCATTACACCCAGCCCCACACTAGACTGGCTCCATCTTAGCCCTTTGTTTCACCTGTTGCTAAATGTTCTGGGAAAGTTACATGCAACTAGGCAACCACAAGGTTGCTCTAAAGCCTCAGCAACCTCGAGGTGACCCTCAATCAATCTTGATAAAGGAACAATTGCTATTGGCTTCTGTAACCTGCTTGCTCAAGTTTCCCTGTTAACCCCTAATGGCCACAAGATGCTCCCCCCAAGGTTACCCAAGCATTACAGAAATACATTATTCTGTCAAAAAAAAAATTCCCTTCTCACTGAGCCAATCAATGTAAAGGTCAACCCCTATTAACCAATGCAATTAGCTTCTGTAACACAGCTTGCCTCCGCCCCCTTCACCCCATCCCGCGAGACCATACCCTGAGCCACAAAGTTCCCTAATATAGATAAAATATTTGTCTCCCCCAATCAAAATTGTCCCCGTACTCCCCTAACGGCCATTTTAGCTTCTGTGACGATGCTTGCTTACCCCTCCCAGCCTGCGGGTTTTAGACATAAAATACCCAACAACCCAGCCCTCGGGGGGCCCTTCTCCTTCTCGCATGGAGAGGCTACCTGGTGGGTACCACCTAAAATAAAGCGCTTCTTTCCTTTTGGACTTGCCTCGTTGTCATCTGATTTTTGAGTTACAACACTCTGCAGGCAAGTTCTTTAGGGGAATGCCTATTAAAGTGCTTCACTCACTTTGAAATCAGTTTTGTGGTTGTTGCTGTCATTGCTTTCATTTCTTGGTTTTAATTTATCTGTTTGTTACAGGGTCTCACTACACAGCTCAGACTCATAGTGGTCCTCCTGTTTTTAGCCTCCCCAGCACTGGGATTACAGGCATGAGCCGCCATACCCCGACTAGGTAGGTGGCTGACGCAGTTTGCGGGGATGGGGTGGGTGGGGAGGATGGGGGAGTGAGACCCATGCAGCATGTGGTGCTGGAAACGAGCTCCAGTTCCTGTTGTTGTCATTGCTTTCTTTTTTTTTTTTTAATTTTTATTTATTTATTACAGTGTCTCGCTACATATCACGGACTCTTCTTGCGGGGGGGGGGGGGGGGGGGCACCCCAGCCCGCCCTGGGGGAGGGGCTGGCACGGCATGTGGTGCTGGGGATCAAACTGCAGTCCCTGAGAGCTTGCCTAAGCTTGCCAAAGCAGGCGCTTTAGACCGCTGAGCTATCTTGCCAGCCCTGTCATTGCTTTCTTAATACATAATAATACAGTAACTTTACAGGCTGGGGAGATAGCTCAGCGGCATAAGCACCTGTTTGGCAAGTGCAAGGTTCTGATTTTGATCCCCTGCACCATAAATAAATAATAATATATAACTCCATATAGGTATAACTTTCACATATTTATTTATAAAATTCCCATGTTTTTCCATGAGATCACACTGCTTTAAGTGGCACTTGGCTGCGTGCCAGCCCGCGGGAGCTCCTCAGATCCACTCGCACATCCGCTGCCTTTAAATGTGTGCCTCAAGGCACCTACGTACTCACATTCCTATTCTTTAACTCCTCTGTGGAGCCTGCTCGCGCTGCGTGCAGCAGATCCACACCTAGCATCCTCTAGCCAAAGAGCTGACCCTCTCCGGGGCGCTCTCCGCAGGACGCTCCCTGCCGCACCCACTCAGCGTCTTGGACCGGCCCCCCGGAAGTCCGCCCGCCTCCGCTGCCCACGCAGCTCGCCCTGCAGCTCGCCCCGCGCTCGCTCGCTGGAGTGGCCACAGAGGCCCGCTCCCCTCGGGGAGCCCGGAGGCCTGAGCCGGGCTGTCACTCCCGCTGCTTCCCCGTGGCTGTAATGAGTTCACTCTCATTTTAGGTTATAAATGTAAATCTTGTGCTTTCTGTTATAAATGTATCACCCAATGTGCTGGGTTGCTTAGTAAATAGAGCCGTTAAGGGCTTTAACTTCTTGTAACCTCCGGGCCATGCAAGGCTGCCTGCAGGTACTCAGGTGCAAATTCACCAGAAACTGAAACAAAAGCCCCAGCAGACTTGGTTCAGTAGTGGTCACAATGACTCCGAAAGCATTATTTTGTGTCAGACAATGAATTTGCTTATCAGACTCAGCGTGGTTCCAAGTTTAAAACCCCTCCCTGCTTCCTGGGCAAGCGCCTTTCCGTCCTCTCCTGCGTGACAGCTGATCGAGCGGCCGAGCTCAGTAATGCAGGGCTGTCCAGATTCCCGTCTGGCTGATCTGGCTCCTGCTCTGAGCGACCGTGACGGTCCAGCCTCCATGTCCTCCTCTTGGCGTTGAGTTCCCACTGCACGAGGGTCACTCTCACAAGATAAGACTCCGGTTTCAGCAGGACCAGAAAGAGCGCTGTGTGGCTCCAGGCAGGAACAGCTTGCTCACGGGCTCAACACAGTGCAAAGCGTGGAATTCTGAAATCACTGGAAGCGTCATTTGGGGACTGAGGCCAACAGAGGGGCCCCAGAGACTGCAGAACAGGGAGTCCGCAGGCCCCGCGGGTGGCCCAGAAGCTAAGCTCTCAGGCAGGAAAGCACAATGCCATGATAGCCAGCGTGGTCACCGAGCGCGCCGCCGCACACCCTATGGCCTGGGTCCTCTTCCTCCTCCTCCTCCTGCCCCCGCACGCTTTTCCTTCGGACCTTTGGTATCCATCAGCATCACAAAGAGTGGGTCTAGATCTGCAGTGCACCAGACGAAAGCGTGGAAGGTTGCGTCAGAAGGTAATGGGGTCTGAGGCCAGAAGCTGGCAGTGTGAAACGCGAGTGGCTGCGGGGCTCTCCGGCCCGGCACTCGCAGTGGGCTGATCTGCGCGCCTCCCTGCGCGTGACCCGTATAAATGGGGCAGTGTCGGCCTGGGTGTCACGAAGGCCCACTTATGAGCATTGTGGATCTTAGACTGGATTTTTTAATCAGTTCAGACATGGATAATAATAATCCACATGGTCGCTGTGGGAGCTAAGCGTCCCTGTGTGGCGAGGCAGTGCCGAGCTTTTCAGAGCGCTGCATGCAGAGTAATTTCTGATGACATCGAGAAACAAAATCAGTTCTGTGTAACCCGGATCCCATAGGACCAGTAATGCTGTGTGATCCTGTAAGCAGTGTGGGCTGCTCATGTGTAAAAGATGCTATAAGCGAGTCAGAGATACTTCTCATGAAGGTGGCGTTTCCCACTGTCCACCCGTCTTACTACTTCTGTGCCACTAGTTAAGGCAAAATATGACTTACCTGGGAGTAAACTAAGATGACTGCTCTCTAGGAGGCAGCCTGGTTTACTTGTATATTTTAATTTTCAAAGTAAATTATCCCTAAAATTTTAGAAGTATTTTTTCTTAGAAAAGATATATCAAAATACTCTTCCGCTAAGTCTTATATTTCAAATATATTAGCATCAAACTGCTGAGTGTAAGTTGAGTGAGCAGTTAATTATTGGAAATTTTATAGAATTTTTTAGAAATTTTCTATGTATATGCAAATAAGTTACAAGAGAGCGTCTGTCATCTCGGTAGAAAAGGAAGAAGCTGATGTACATGCACTAGTCCACACTGCACTTTAAGACTTGAAAAATTAGGTACAAATTATCTTTTTTAAAGATAGGGTCTTGCTGTGTTGTTCACAGGGGCCTTGAACTCACTATTGGCCCAGGAGGGCCTTGAACTTCTGGCAATCCTCCTGCCTCAGCCTCCTGAGTGCTGAGACGACAGCCTATGCCACCACTTCTGGCTGTATACTTTTAAAGGCGTATTTTTCCAGAAAAATGCATCTCCATCCCGTATCCTCCTCTTTCGTGCCCATCCTGCTCTTCTTCCATTATGTACATAGAAAATACAAATCATATTCCAGAACAATGAGATGAAAAAAATCCACATTTCTATCTTTAAACATTGTCTAAATGCTAAGTAGACAAACTGCTGTGTAAATGTATAGTCTAGCATTTGGAAAAACTTTAGTTCAAATATTAATTAAGCAAAAATACTAAACTGCATATTCTTGAGACAATGTTTCCAAACCCCAGGTCCTGGCTCTTGGCTTCTCACATTTGGAGACATCTATACATGTACTGGTACTTCCCAAGGACCAGGCACTGGACCATGGTGAAATATTTTCTATTTTTGTCACCCACCATGTCATGAGCACCCCTGTGAGCACCCCAGTTCAGCTGTGGTGCAGCCTCTTGCCCAGCTTCCCACTCTCACCTGGCCCGTGTCCGCCTGTCACCTGCGTGCGTTCCAGGGGGATGAGGGAGGCTGACAGTCTGGACCTTGTGCCTGGAGGGCTTCAAGACTGAAGCAGACTTTACTTTGCCTCTAAGCCAGGCCACTCATTCTTCTGTCCTTTTACTTTTAATTTGTATTTTTATGTTAAAGGTAGGTTTCTTGTGGGCAGTGTGTAGTTGGGTCTTGCTTTTTAAAAATCAAATCTGATGACTTGCAAGGTTTCCTGGGGAGAATTTTAGACTATTAACATTTAATGCAATTTTGATAAGTGTGGATTTAAAATCTGTTCTTCTGTCCCTTCTTTCCAAATGTTAGACTATTCATTTACATAGCAGTTTGTCTATTTAACATTTAGACAATGTTTAAACATAGAACCGTGGATGTTTTTCTTTTTGTCTTTGAGTACTCTTTGTGTGGCTTCTTTTTCTTTTATTTTTAATCTACAAGTAAAAACTGTACGACTTGGTAGGGCACAGAGGGGTGAGAGCTGCTGCTCTTTCCCGCAGTGCATCTTCCTGTGTTTTTCTCTATTTCATGTTGGACAGCTCCTGTTGCTGTCTTCAAATCCATTATTTTATCTTTTGCAACATCTAATCTACTAATTCCATCCACTTTGTTCTCCTCAGAAGTTGTCACTTGCATCTCCAAATGTCTGGATTAGATTCTATGCCACTTACCCCTCTAATTTAATCCATTTCACCTTCCTTCGGGCTCTGTAGCCTGTACAGTTTTCTGCTCTCACGTAACTGTGCACTGACCTGGCCCCTACCGGCTGGGTCAGCATTAGTGGACTCTTCTCCATCCTTCTTGCAAGTCTCATTGTCCTACACCCTCACGTGAAGATGGCCCAGAACAGAGGCTAGGGGTGGAACATGCTAGCTTCCTTATTTGCTGATACAAGTTTTGTATTCTTGAAAATGTTCTTGAGCTTTGTTTTGGGTCATTAAGTTGCCTAGAAACTTTTATCCTTGGGGATATTGCTGTGTTAAGCCTAGGACCTGGGGGTGACCCCTTCTTGGACTGTCCCCACTTGCTGACTCCATGGTGGTAGGGTTTTCTGCACAGCCAGCTGAGCAGGCATACGTTTGCGCAGGACTCAGTGGCTGCTTCTTATCCTCTGCTGGGTGCTTCTCTCCCTGGCCTGGGGCGTTTGCACAGCTCCTGCTCTCTCCAGTGCTCAGCCTGCAGACTCTGCCTTGGCCTCCTGTCCTTAGCTCTGACTTAACTAGGGAGAATGCTGGCCACACCAGGGTTCCTTTCCTGGTGTCACAGGTTGGAAATTCTCTAGTGGCAGAGGCTGGGTCAATGGGAGGCCCATGGGGTCATCAAGTTGTCTCCTGGGAGGGATCAATGCCCTGAGTGCGCTGATTCCAGGGTCTGGACAACCTCCTCTGTTGACGCTGCACGGAGCTCTTGCCTTGCACATTTTCCCTGCTGCTCTGCTGTCTCAGCTGTGAGGTACACACTTGGCCCTCTCCATCAGATGCAATAGGCAGCTGTCTACAAAGCCTGAGTCACTTGGAAACTGTACTTGTCTTCACCACCTGCAGATCCTACTAGTGACATTTTATTGATTCATCTTACTATGTTTTGTGTATTTAAAAAATTATTAGCACACATTTACCACACATAATGATTCTATTCATCACAGGCATCTGTACCTGCACACACCTTTGTTCCTCATTCACCTCCCCTCCTTTTAACCCTTGCCCATTTATTTCCTCCCATTCTTTAAAAGAAAAAATCCCTTCTCCTTCTTTCTCTGTTTTCCCTTGTTCTGCTTGCCATTTAAATAAATTCTTCCTTCCCAGGATCTACCCTCCATTTTGCTCAATTATCCTCTGAGTTTCTCACACAGGAGAAACGATGCAATGTTTAAACTTGTGTATGTCTGGTCTGATTCACCTAAAACGATCACTGGTTCATCCAATTACTACATGCTTCAAGTTTATCCTTCTATATAATACTGTGGTGTAATAGTTTAGCTCTTTCAAGAAGATACCTAGAAGAGAAAGAGCTGGGTCAAGTGGGATTCCTAGGGTTAGTTTTGGTGAGGACCCTCCATACTGATTTCCACAGCGGTTGCACCAGGCTACACTTCACCAGCCATGAAGGAGGTTCCTTCCCCCACAGCTCCTCCAGTATTTGCCATTGGTTGACTTCCTGACAACAGCCATTCTTTCTGGAGATGGAATCTCAGTGTTATTTCAGTTTGCATCTCTCAAATGACCAGGGATGCTGAACACTTCTTCACGTGCTTACTCGATGCTGCACCCCTTCATCCTTCAGCTGAGAAGTGTCCATTCATTCCAGATGCCTGGATTCAACTTTCAAAATGCTTTTCCAATGTACCCTTTTCAATCCATGCTAATCACCTCTATCTATGCTCTCTACATAAGATGCTTTATTACTAATAACTGCTGAAGACATTCCTGGCTTCAGTCTTTGCACTTGCTTGTGAATTACTACTGCTAGATCTAGGCATTCCTCCTACTGCTGTTTTCCCAAGGACTTAGAATTGGAAGGGCGTCTGGACAGAACCTTGCCAAATGAACCAGTTACAGTTCTTGAACACCAACAGGTTAGGTTTCTTCTTGGCTTAAAAGTTGCCACTGTTGCTCATGCAGCCTGGACTGAGTCACAGCTGGGGCTGCCCTGCTTCATCTGCTGCTGCCCCACCTGGCCTCAAGACCTGGCCCTCCCTGGAGCACGTTCCGCCGTTGCTGCCTCGGGCCTGCCCATGGGTCCCTTCCGCGAGACGACTTCCCCATGGTCTCTTGCAAGGTTTTCTCTTCGGTGCCTGTCCGAGGCTCCTGGTTTTCTGAGTTTCCACTGGAGCTACTATGTCTGGACACTCCCACTGTTTCTTATTTGAGTGGTTCTTTTTCCCATTTGTGCACGTTTACATTTTGTCTTCCCAGAGGGATCAGTGTCTTCCCTCACAGTTCTCTACATACACCGAGACATCGTCAGTGCTCGGTGGACATTTTAAAAATGGAGGCAGAGTGGTCTAAGTGACTTCACATAGGTTGACAGAGTCATTTATTTACAATAAACTCTTCATTCATCGTGTTATTTCTGTTGTTCAAGTTGTGGAATGATAGCACCACCTCAAAATAAAGCCTTTCGGGTTTTAAATAGAATTCTACCTCACAGGTTAAGGTTCTAGAACTTATTTCTTATTACTTTTACTTAGCTAAAATGCTCCAGTTTTTACAGAAAAACTAATTTAATATAAGGGATATCATCGCAAGCGGGACGTCCACAGAAGCCAAGGAAATCCTGCTCCCAGGTGGCCAGCGAATATAAACTAGTATTTATTTATGCAAATATAGTTGAAATTCTAAGTCATCAAAAGAATATTTGTGCTGCCATAAACATAAAAAATGGGAAATATGAAGCGAGTATCGATATTTGTAGTTCATAAAAAATATGGCAGTAAAATTCCTTACCACGCAACAGAAAGAACTGGCTGGCAAGAGAAGACACGAGAAGTCCCGCTCTACCTGGGAAAAGGCCCAGAGTCTGTTTTTCGAAAAGTGTTTCAATGGTAAGCATTCCTATAAAACATGAACATTCGCTTGTCACAGAGACATCATGCCAACTCACTTCAGCACCCCCTGCAGAACATTGTAAGACTTTTTTTTTTGAAAAAAGGTAATTCACATTCCAATAAGAACGAAAGACAAGTGCTTTATTATGAGAACTGCTCTAGTAAAGCTTCAGTGTGCACTTGTGAGAGTGGATAGCGGCTGGCGTCCACGCTCTGGGGGGGGACAGTGGGCTGAGAAGGGGCTACACCGTCTTCTTGTTGTTTTTGAACACTGCCCTTTGCTGCAAGAATACACTTCACTTCAGAACAGAGTGCTACAGGAGAAAGCTACGGCACAGCACAGCACAGCATGGAACAGAAAATTCGCTTGGCCAGGAGCCGCCAGGCCAAGCACCCCACGCAGGCAGGTCAGCACTTATCCCAGCTTTATTTTTCTTCACACTGATAAGACCTGGATACAGTTTCTCAGTAGTGTGCAGGTGCGGTCCATACGCTGACATTACAGTACTTTACACATTAAGTAACATTGCACAGTCAACCTCCAGGGTAAGTCAATATAAACAGCAAGTATTAAAATGTACCCTTACCAGCGTCTTCACATTGTCTGTGTCACTAAGTACAAAAGAAAAGCCGACAGATGTCCCATCACAAAGCTCACGCACGGGCGTAGCGAGGAGGAACAAACGCAAGAAACCTGGCAAAATACACAGAGCACACGTGACAAGCCGAACATGTGCATCCAGCAGCGAGAAACCATCACAACAGCGTGTCTCACGCCCCAGTCCTCGAGTGTCACAGACAACACAGTGGCCTCGGCAGGACGAGGGAGCATCCCCAGCGCCATCTAATTCCTAAGGCAGCACTGCCTCTGAACGGATGCACTGACGGGTGCTGGCAGACGAGTTGGCGCGGTGGAGCAGTGCCAGGGCCGCCTGGGACCCCAAGGGCCTGGCAGGCAGCGAGTTCCCAGGGGAAGCACTGACTCTCTTCCACTTCACTGCTGCGGGTCTGTGGCTCACAAAAGTCTTCAAAATTCAAAGAAACTTGGTATAGATTTAATTTTTTTCTCTGGTACTTCTTAGCTCAAGGCAAAGCTATTCTTTTATTTTTCATGTACTTTGTCATAGAAACTCTAGTGTGAGCACGGTGAACATCTTGTGGCTTCCCAATGAAACCTTGTTCCAAAGCTATGAGTAAACGTGAGCAGGAATAACTGTGTGTGCCACAAGCAGATCTATTAATCAGCTTCTGGTTGAAATTTAAATATGATTTGAAATTATTTTTAAAAGCCTGTGCTACAGTGGCAAAGACCAGTTCTTGCACTTTTAATCCTGGACACAATTTTCAGAATTATATGATGGAGGTAAGAATTTTAAAAGCCCACCAGAATGTAAACAACAGGGAAAACACTTCAAATCAGAGCATAAAATGTACATTATGTGCAGAAATCTAGACAACTATACAGGTTTTTAAGCAACTGTATTTTATTATACAACTCTATGAACAGAAAATGAACAGAAATACACAATATACTTACCTGTACATGTGAACCTACTTTGTAAGCTACAGATATTTATTACAGCTCATATGGACTTTAATTTTACAGTTCACGACTATGTATAGCTTATTGCATCAAGGGCAGGCTCCAGGGGCTCACGACGCAGAACACGACTGTGTGCACATTCAGTGCTGTGTCGCAGCCTCGAGGCACCCTCCCTGCCCCGCCGCGGGGGCTGCTTACAGCTTAAGCTCGTTTGCTACTTTGGATGCGATGTTCTTGAAGGCAATCGAGGTCCCCGATATCCGCTTGAAGCGGACCCCGTTGAGTGACAGCCGTGGCAGCTTGCACACCTCCATCTCCCACTGCACGAGCCCGTCCTGCCGCGCGTCGCCGTGCACGCAGAAGAGCAGGAAGCGCTCCCTCTGCTCGTAGTCGCAGTTGTTGGCGTCTAGCACCTTGCGGATCTCGCGCATCATGTCACTGGGGTCCATGGAGCTGGTGGTCTTCATGCTCCAGGTGAACCGCAAGGACCGGGGCTTGGAGTCTTTACTATCTTCTTTGTCTCGCTCTCTCGGTTCCCCAGATGCACTTCTGCAAGAACAGGGTGAAAGGAGAGAAGGAAAGCACACATTCTACTCAGGGAAGAACCAAAAGGACAAGACATCGACAACTCAACTCATGAGGATCCTGGGAGTGCAGGGCGCTCACCGAAGGACGGCACAGTGGGTGACGCCTGCCGGGGCCTCCTGGTGCCTCCACTCACTGTTGGCATCTCTGCAGCAGTCTCCTAGGCCACGGCCCTCCTGCCTGCCCGTCCCTGCTCACACCCACAGGGTGGGGGGACATGTTGGACTCCACACCACTTCTGACACGCAGCCCGCTTCGCCTCAGACCCATTGTGGCTGTGTGGCCACGTGCCACGTGCCCCGCTTCCTCCAAAGTTCTGCTCTCAGGGCTCAGGAGATAGCTCAGTGGGATAAATGCTGGCCAGGCAAGGGCAAGGTCCTGAGCTTGATCCCTGGCACCACCAAAAAAAGAAAAAGCCTCAAAGTTCTTCTCCCTTTCTCCACGGGGCCGTGCCCTCCTCCTAGACCTCACCTTGCCCTTATCCAGATGCTCTGCTCTCTACTGTTTCTTCTCTGCTGTGATTACGGTATTCTAACCACTCTCTAACTCGAAGATGCAAGCCTTCTGACCTCTGCCGCACATGGCCATAGGGTCACCGCCAGCGCTCTAAGCCATTTCTCAGACTTGTTACTTGTCACCCGCATCTCCCACAGACTGTCAACTCCGGGATGACCAGGAGTTCGTTTTGTTCCATCTGCTGGCTGATGTATCTCAGGCATCTAGAACTACCCTAGCACACAGCTGGCAATCAACACAGGTCTGCCGGATGAATCTACCTCACATACGTAGACCAAAGAACCTACTGCAAATAGGCAAATCACAGGTAGGTAAAAGTAATAGATTATTCATGACAGAGAATACGCTGTAATTAATTTGCTGAGCAATAGTCCAAATGTATATAACAGTTGTGGTTTTTAACTTGTTTAACTATCTCACCTATCAGTTAAGAAAATATATACTTTGAAAGGAATTTGTAATCTGTTACGTAAGTATTTTCTACGAGTGCACATCAATACCACAACATCATAGATATGCATGACTACATCTGCACATATGGGGTCTGATAGCCAACGCCCTTTCGCTCCTAGACTGTTCCAGAGAACAGGCAGAGGTCGCTCTCTAAGCCTGCTAAGTGAGGAGCGCTGCTCCACCCGCTCTCCAGCTTTCTCCTTGCTCACTTGGGCCCACAGGAGGCCGCCATGATCCCAGGGGTCCCCACAGTGAAAGAGGCCACATGCTGGCTCGGGGCAGGCGCTGAGAGGTCACGCAGGACCAACCCATGGCCAAGCCCCCTGCACGGTGTGACCTGGAAGGACTCGAGGTTGATGTCTCGTCCCAAGCCCACTTTCCTTCCACGTGACCATAAGGTGGCGCAGAAACGCGAGGCTGCGCACATCTGGAGGCACCCGACACACAACAGCTGCTTCCCACACGGTGGGCACCCCCACGGCACCCTGTGCTGCGGGCAGGAGCCGTGCGCAGCGCTTACGAGGCCCTCAGGGGATGCAGGTACAAGGCACCTTCCAAACACAGCGAGGGCAGTGGCGGAACACAGTCCATGACAAGCCCGGTGGGCCACAAAATACTCCTGAGCGCCCCCTGCGCCCCTCACTCTATCCTCTGCGAAAGGGCATCTGTAGCTGCTTGCTGTGGAGATCGAGTGAGCAGCGAGAGCGTCATAAACAGAGATTTGACAAGGCTGCTCAAAAGTAAGCACTACGCAATTAAGCGGAAGGAAATATGAAGGACTAGTTCCTCAATTCTTACATTAATAAAATGAGAAAGCACGCCATGGGACAAAAACGCAGGCAGATGAGCCGCGACTGCGCAGCGGCCTGCGGCCCTGGCTCTGCTGAGCATCCATGAGGGTGTGCAGGATCCACAGGGCCGAGGCGGCAGGGGCCGAGGCGCGAGCGCTGGGCGCAGAGCTAGGTCGCCTTGTAGGCGGAGGAGGCCAGCGCCTCTGCCCCCTCCCTCTTGGTGCCGAGGTCCCGAAAGAAGCGCCCAGTGATGATACAAACACAGTGTGCTAAAAAGAAAACAACCTTACTCCTCACACTCCAAACATTCCGTCCAGTTCTAACACACTGTGTGCACAAGTCTGAACAGTGCTCTACAGGAGAAGGCTTTACAGTTCCTCATCATGTTTCCTATGTCAAACAATTTAAAAAGAAGAAATTAAATCAGAGGCCTCAGTTCAGCTGGTCAAAAATAATTTCTGGGTACAGCCAGGCCTTGTTCTTCCTGTAGAGATTCGTATCATGTGCCTCACTCCTGGGTATGCCCAGAATAACTGCTCTCTGGCATTTCCTGCATCTCAGATGTCCGACGCACGCACCCCAACACTGACATAGCTGCAGTCACAGTCACGTGGCCCAGACCATTCCTGTCAGGAACGCAGGTGCTCGAGAGCCTGAGAACAGGCTCTCCAAGCTTTCCCTTCGGTCCTCACTGCTCTTCAGTTTGAGATCCATTACCAGAGGAATATTCAACTAGTGTTTAATGTCCAAACCCCACGGAGAACACAGGACAGAGATGAAAGCTCCAGGGCTGAGCGCTCGCCCGATACACCATGGGTACCATGCCATCCTGGTCCTCTAGCCACGGGGCCCCTGTGTGACTCCTGCTGGCCTGACATGGGCTGAGTGTAGTAACATCGCACCAGTGAGACGGGGGAGGACACCGTGACCTGTTACCGTCTTCCATAAGGCATCTTAGTGAACAGAAAGCCTGTTTCCTGACCAACTATGGAGCTCCAGGTAATGTCCTTAAGACACAAGCATCAAGCTGATTCGCTTACACATCGCAGCCCACGAGCCGCCCTGCAGCCTGCCCCAACATGGAGCTGCAGTGGACCCTGCCCAGTGACACACGTCATCACGCTGCCAAGGCCTGGCGACCAGGGAGGCCCGTCCTTGGGCCTAGGGACCCAGCGCTCACGCATGGTGGCAGCTCCTTACCTGGATGGGTCGGTTCTGCCACTGGCTTCGCCTTCACTCGGATCCCTCAAAACAAAGTGAAAGGTGAAATATTTATTTAATGACAGGAGTGAGAAATGTCCTGAGAAAGCCACTTCTCAAGTGACTTTCTGGTTAACTTGTCTACAACAACAGCTTTACTGCTAGTTGTCTAACCTTATGTCCCACGTTCTGCCGTGGCTTGTGTGCTACCATTGACAACTGGGGACAGTGAGGCAGAGATGCCAAGGGGAATCCCAGCCACGATTTTAGTGTCGTGGCTTATCCTCTGGGGTCAGTTCAATATAATCACAAATTAAAATTAATAATCATAAGCAACAAGATTAAGCTTCACATTTGTTACATATAATTTTAGTAATTAATTGAGAAAATAAATAAATTAACCTTGTAATTTGAAATAAAGTTTAACATGTAGGTATTTCTGAAAATAAATACCAATTTTTAAATAAACAATCGACTCATTTTAGACGTTCTACTAACAATTCATGCACAGCAGTCAGACGCCTATCAAAAAAATCTAAACATCAGATTCTATCTTCAACACAAACATTGTGGCTAGGGAGATGGCTCAATAGAATAAGTGCTTCCCTGGCAAGCGCAAAGGTCTGAGTTCAATCCCCTGTTCTGCCGGGAAAAAAAACAACAAACCACTGATCTTACCCGTGGATCTACCCATGAAATACAACTGAGCAAACATTTGTCCTTCTGTTGAAGGCAATTAGTATTTTTGAAGTCCACCAACTTTTTAATCACTTAGTCATTCTCAAGAGTAATTAATTACCTAGATAGAAATACGGAGTTTAAACTAACTTCAAACTATTAAGAGAGGCTTTTTGATAGAACAAATATGGCCCGTGGTCCCCAGACCTAGACAACCACTTGTCCCCTGTACCTGCTCAGCAGGAGGGGCACACGTGTCTGGCTCCTGCGCTGTGCTAGCAAAGGCCAGTTGTTCACCGACCCTTCTCCCAAGACTGCCAAACCTGGAGGCAGAGAACCACTGGGTCCCTTCATAACCTGCCTGCACCTCTATGGGCTCGGCAGGCTGCAGGCATGGGAGGCGTGGCCAGACCCGGACCGAGCACGTTTGCATGCACCGAACTATCAGCAGTCACGTGAGCAGCAAGCATGAGAACGTCCAGATGCTGGCTTTTGTGGAGAAAGGGATAACTGCTGTTTTTCTGGGTTAGGAGCTTATTATACGTGTTTTTATTTCATTTTTACTGTATCTTGATTTATGTTAGTTTTGTGAGGTTAAATAAATCTATGTGATTCTAGAATATAGAATTCAAAGAGGAAAAGATAAACCACACATATTAATGAATAATTTAAAATTATTTTTAAGACTAAAAATACCATTTGGGGAGATGGCTCAGTGGAATAAGCACTTCCCTTGCAAAAGCAAGGGCCTGAGGTCAGTCCTCGGTCCGCCAAAAAAAAAACAAAAAACAACCATTTGAAGGATTCATGTAAACTCATACTTCCTTTTCTTAAAATCAATTCTGTAAATATGAGTTCACCTTTTGGTTGGGGCACGTATTTTTTTCTCAAATTTTTGCTCTTTCCATCCTGCTTTTTTTTTAATTTTTATTTTTTAGGGAGGGGTCTACAGGGTGTTCAGGGTCTCACTACTAGATCGGACTCGCAGTGATCCTCCCAAGAGCTGCGATTACAGGCGCGCGCCACCACACCCAGTCTCAATAGCTGTTTCAGGGCACCCCAGGGGTGGGGCCGGCAAAGCAGGCCTGAGGCAGGCACCCCGGCTTTAGTTCACTCAGCTATTTGGCCAGCCCTTTAGAATTTTAAATTCTCATTTTGTCCTTTTCTCTCTGATAAGGACATTGCTCGATTTCTTGCTCCAGGGGGGCTCCCCGCGCCGCGCGGGCACTGACCTGCGCACGAACTTGGAGGCGATCTTGCTGATGATGCCTGTTGTGGACGTGCCCCGCCGGGCGTGCGCGAAGGCGCCGGGCTCGTGCGCGGGGGAGGCGGGCGGCCCGTTGTGCGCGGCGCTGCGGCGCTCGCGGAGCTGCTCCCCGTGGAAGGTGCTGCGGCTGGCGCTGCCCCGCGGGAAGCGCGTGCGGTCGGGCGTGGCGGCGCTGATGCTGTGCGCCGACGGGGAGGCGGCGGGCACCCTCTGCGTGGCCCTGCGGGACAACAGCACCGTGAGAAGCGGAACCAGACCCAGTCTGCTCTGCTCCAGCAGAGGCGAGACCCCCGGGTGGGGCGCAGTCATTGTCCCCTTGGACGGGGAAGGGTTTCATTCAGTGCAGTTAAGACTTAACACTGTTTACCAACACTTAGAGACTGAATCACTTCAAGGAGCCGCACACCAGGCACCTGACTAATGAGACAGCTGTTTACCAAAACTGGGTCACTGAAGAGTAAATTACTGCCAAAGACAAACACTAGTCAGGACCGGCGCGCCCGGCAGTGAAGCAGCTTGTGGATGTATGTCTTTTGCTACAGGCTGCACTGCGCACACCCTTTTAAGAAACTTTCTGTGCTGATGTAAAAAATGAAAATCCCAACCCTGACCTCAAGTGACCAGTTGCAGGCAAATAGAAAGACTCCAAGCTTTGTGTTGGAAACGCAGTCAGGCTGCTGGAGTAAGGGAGACCACAGGCACGGTGGCCACACCCCAAATACTCATTATGCAAACATTTAAAAATCTGTGAAAATTTAAAATCCAAGATGCTTCTGGTCCCAGTAATTTCAGATAAGGGGTTTTCCGTTTGCATTCTTAAAGCTGATTAGTGTGGAACATGAATTTTACTGTTTATCAGAAAATCCTTGGATAAAATCCCCTACTTTTAATTTTAGGCCTCAATGACAGTATAAGCCTATGATGGATTAAGGATACTGCTAACGGAAACCTGCTTATCAAAAAGGTCAAAATGTTCTGAAATTTGAGAACGCATAAAACAAAGGCATATATTTGTATACCTGCACAGAATCTTGGAGTTCATCTGGTTGTAGGGTAACTGGCATAGCCAGGTCTTAAGGCCCACTGTGGTGCATGTTTAGTTAGCAAAACAATTCAGTTTACTTAAGTGGTAATTAGCCAGTGACACTGGGCTTCACCAACAGGCTGCGAAGTGAGTCACGCTCAGGCTTTTTCGCTGGAAGCTCAACTTCTGCATATTTCCAAACCCTGCAGCAGTCTCTAAAGGAACCAAGCAAACCATGGGAAGCATGACGTACCCGGGCCGGTAGGCTTCAGAGCCATCTTTGATGGTTGGCAGCGTGGCCTTGATCGGATGTCCAGACGTGGACATGGACTTCTGGTGGCGCGGCCGGGTAGAGGCCCCGGCGGAGGCCCCGGCGGAGGGGATGCTACCCACGGACATCTCTGTGAGGCTTGGGGGGAAGCAGATAAGAAGACCCGGAACAGAAAGCAAAGGAGACAAAGCAGAAAAGGGCAGCTTACTAAGGATGAAAGCACAGATTTTAAGAATCTAAGTAGACCAACACTTAGAGACTGAATCACTTCAAGGAGCCGCACACCAGGCACCTGACTAATGAGACAGCTGGCACTCCTGGGAGCAGACAGGGAGCTCCTCCTTGGCAGGCTGAGGAGGAGCCATGCTGGAAACTGGCCTGGGCAACGGAGCGAGAGCCTGCCTGAAAAGGCACCTTGCTGGGGTGAGCTCTGTGGCACAGCGCCTGCCCAGCCAGGCCCCGTCCTGGGTGCAGCCCGTAGCCCAGAAGATGACAGCACACAGGAAGAGCCCACACTCTCCTGCACTGAAATCTCTCGAGCACTCGCTTTGCACTTATGTAAGCCTAACAAGTAGGAAATCACTTCTGTGCCTGTGGGAGAGCTGCGGGGAAGATGGCTCCAAATGTAGACATTTTTACTCCCAAACGGTAGCGCCATGTGTCATCTCCGTGCCACATGTGCTGGACAGTACGGGCAGTACGAGTGCCTCGTCATCAGTCACCACCTCGGGCAACCTCAACACACAGGCTCTCAGTTACCGGCTTGGCACTCAGTGCAGGAGGAAAAGCTAAGAGGGAGATGAGCTGTCTGGCCTAGGAGATCTCACGCCCAGAAGACACCGATCTTCGTGCCTCGCAGGACTCCAACCGAGAAGGAAGAAAGGTGCTAGGCTAAGAACAGGTCATTTAGGATAAATCCAACCCAGGACACGAAGAGGTTCCATTTCTTGAAATAATAAAACTTCAGGATTTATCATCATTTTAAAAATATTTTTTAAAAAATTTATTTTTTATTTTTTTATGGGTAACTATGTTTATTTTTATTATTATTTTTTGTTTTTGCAGAACTGGGGATTGAACTCAGACCCTCGCGCTTGCCAGGGAAGTGATTCCACTGAGCCATCTCCCTGGCCCTAAAAATACTTTTAAGAAGTTTGTGGTTCTGACTGAGCAGTTAGGGAAGCCCTGTTTCTTCAGGGGAAGTAAAATAGGCTTTCCTCCCAGGTATAGTGACAACTTGGTGGGTGATGGGAGAAGATGGAAGCCACAGGCACAGAAAGGAACATGACTGAACCTAGCGGGATCGGCTTGGATCGGGGCCCTGCGGACACAGGAGGCGCTTCCTGTCATGCCTGGCTCGGGCACTCACACAGGAGCATCACCTCCTGCTCTCCCCCTCAGTCCTTCCTGCTGGCACAGGCCTCGTGCTGGTGCACTCTCGGGCCTACGTTTCCCTCCCTCCGGCCTACTTATCTGAGGCACTGCAGCGGGACCGTGGACACAGGGACACCCACCTGCTGTCCTTCCCATTCTGCAGTGCAGCATAGCGGTCTGTACTCCTCTCGCAGACGTACGTGTTCCTTCGGGCCATGCTGCCAACGCCATACACATTGTTCTTTGAGAAGGAGAAGAGCGACGTTAAAGCTCTAACAGCATCTGTGGAGCGCGACTGCCTTAGAGCTGCTGTGCCCTGAGAACCTCACAGGAGCAGAGGCCCCAGCCCGCCCTCCCTGGCCTCCTCCGCCCTCCTCACATTTGGATTTTAGGAGTGACGGGCACAGCACGGAACCCAGACTTGTCCCATCTCAGCTCACGACCCTCCAGCAGGGCTTCGTGCTTCCTCCATGGGTGAAGCTGGGAAGCTGGGGCAGGTTCCACTTCATGCCCAGCCCTGGCACTGGCAGGGCCCAGGCAGTGAGGACGGCCGGCCTTCCACCTGCCACTCTGCTCTCGCCAGGAGCCCTGGGCCACAGGCGAGCCCTGGGAGACTTTCTGTCTCTGGAGGCAGGTGGGCCTGGGGGTGGGCGGAGAGCGGGCGTGCCCCTGCCACTTGCAGCCCGACCTCTGGCCCCACCTGCCAACCACCGCTTATTACAATGTACAGGAAGGAGCTTCAAAAGTCCTAAAGCACTCTTCTGTCTCAGTCTTATCCAACAGGAAAACAAAAATCCTATTTTTGTCGAATCTATTTTTACTATTCTTTAAAATATATAATTAGCCTAAAATTTATTTAATAAGGAGGGCCAGAAAATTAGTAGATATTTACTTTAATTTACTTGGAGAAGCAAAAAACTATTAAAATTGTATAAGTAAAGATTTAAAACCTTTCAAGAGTGCAGCTTCCTAGGTGAAAGGAATTTTGTCACTAGTTATGGAAAAAGCATACATTGAAAAAACTATAAAAGTATGGCAGGACAAGAGGCCAAGATTATTAAGAAACTTGAGGTAAGACTTGTTCTGTTAACTGAAGACGAAGAGAATGAATGTGTCTCCTTATGAAAGTGGCTTACTTCAAAGTTCTTTAAAAACTAAATGGCACGTGCCTTTCCTAGTTTAAAGTTGTTCCCCCTCGCCTGCTTCCTCATTTAGCCTGCCAATAACATCTGCCCCTGGGAAATGACACAAAAATGTCACAGCTCGGTATACACAGCTGTATACACAACTCAAATTTTATCGCGGCAGCAGACTCCTCATTTCTGAACATTTAAATTATTTCCTACTTTGTCCTTATAAGGTACAAAGGAGGTTCAATTGTCTAGAAATTTGCAATCTAGGGGAAAATTCTAGAAACAACAGAAAACAGAAATTGTTGAGACTGCAGAGAGGTGACTAAAAGGAGGCACCAGGCCACCACGGGCGGAAGATGGGCCGGGCGCACTCGGCCGGTGCTGAGCATCTCCTAGCTCTGGCGAACCTGTCCTGCGGTCGTGGCTGCAAACACGCTCCTGCGCAAACCACACCCCACACACTCGGGCCGGTGTCCCAGTCTGGTTTCGCCTCCTGCCCATGCCGTGCGCGGCTGCCTGACTCTGGTGCCAGGGTCGCCCAGTGGGAGCCAGTGCGCTTGACGCACAGAACGCACTGCCGCACTGCCCTTCTGAAGTCGCAGGCCCAAGCTCTGTGCTTCCTGGAGGCATGGGGCGTGGGGGCAGTGAAAGGACACATCCCAGGCCCTTCACTTGCAGCTAGTTTTATACTGTATTTAGAAACAGTAATCAGTGTAGCATTTCATGTCTTTGCGTTTCTTTTAAGGAAGTAATTCATCTGTTTTTCAAAAAGTTAGGGTTTTTTGGTGGAAACAGACTCTCTCCCCACTCGTCTGCCAACTGCCAGCTGAGTGCACTTGCCAGGCTCACCCTTCCATCGGTTAGCCTGGCATTAAATAACGCGGCCGAGGGCATCTTCCAGTGTTGCCTAAATCTGCTTCAGACTCTACGAACGTGCACTGTGGCGTTACACTAGCAGGCTCCGTGCTTCGCACCTGCAGTCCCAGTACTGGAGGCGGCAGGAGCCCACAGGTCTGAGCCAACAGAGGCCACTTAGTGACTTAGCGAGACCCTGTCTCAAAATAAAAAATAAAAGAGGGCTGAGGATGTAGCGCAGCGTGGGTGCCCTGGCTTCACTCCCAGGACAGGAGAAAAAGTACTGAACTCTCGCCAACCCGTCTCCTACCCACGCTAGGCGTGATGCCCCTTGCCACCAGAAGCTAGGGAGCTGCGGCGTTATGCTTACACTAATACCCGCTGGCAAAAGCCAGCATTTGTCTAGTCAGCATTTTACCATAACAAAGACCCTGGGTCACAAACACTCAAGTCCCTTCTGCCTGAGGAGCTGCTGCAAAGAGAAGGGATCTAGGTGCTTTAAGGCGGAAACTGCCAACTTGCCCAGGGACCCGGACGCCGCCCCTCGGCAGCAGCGGCAGTCTGGGAGCAGCAAAGCAGGATACTTCTTTCTTGTCCTTCAGTTTAGCCACAGCTTCAAGGAAGGCCCACATCCGCTGCTGACGGTCCTGGGGGAACGTCGCTGCTCTCTGCGGTCCCCCCACTGCTCGGAAATCACCCTGGCAGTGCTGACTGAAATCCTACTGCGAGGACCACTGTCAAGCCAGCCAGAGCCACCAGCTCACAGCACAGCGGGTGCAGTGCATGCAGGGGGCGGGGCTGGCGCGGGGTGACCAGGCCATGCCGGCCAGTTCTGGCCCCTGCAGCTGTGGCCACACAGAGCAAGGCTCGCAGCGGGCCTGGGATCAGGCCTCTGAAAATGCAGTAGACAGAAACATGCACGCCGAAAGCACAGGCAGATGTCCACGCGGAGAAGCGGGGCATCCTGAACGCCCCAAAGGCTGCATGGGCCCCGCGCGGGTGCCCGCAGGTGCCGACTATGTGTGCATATGAAGAAGACCTACTGCAGCTCTCCTTTACAGGGAAGCCTAAGGAAGAACTCCGCCCACATCACTGGCACAGGTCATGCGAAGAGCCGAGAATGTCAGGTAATAGATAGGAAAGAAGATGCCATCAATTTTAATTTAGAAAGTTCCCAACTCTAAGCAAAACTATTATTTCACTTTCTCAAATTACCAAAATTAACCATTAAATTAAAAAATCTAGTGGTTAAGCAGAATTTCTCTACCAGAATCATGCTGTGGTTTAAGCAGTGAGGACCCAGGCCCAGCAGCCTGAATCTGTGCTCGCGCTCACACGCGGAGGCACCCTCTCCCCAGCTAACACGATTCCTCGCCGCCACACACTGGGCACCCGTGCTGCCCGGTGGGCAGAGCTGCGATTCCCATGGGAACGCGGGGGACAGAGCTGGACAGCTTGGAGCCCCGGAGCCACACCTCAGAAACCGCACTGGGAAGGCTGCACAGAGGGGGGACGCAGGACTTGAAGTCACCCAGGGAAGGGGACAGCCAATGGACACTGCCCACAGACAGGGCTGGGGACACAGGGCGGGTTGTATGCGGGGTAGGGTGAGACCACGGCGTGGAAGTCGGGCAACACGGGGGCGTGGGGATCAGCAACCGCCTCTGTTCTTCCTGCTGTGCAGGTGATGACAAGGGGACCGCCCCCCGTGGCCTGCCTAAGAAGAAAGTCATGTGTAGAAGCTTTAGCCTTTGTGCCTCCAAGAGGATCGGGTGGAAGGGAAGCAGATCTACCTCCCGCGCCTCCACTACGGGGAGCAGGAGGGCCAATCCGGTCACTGTGCAAACAGCTTGGGGACCTGCGGGTTAGTCTCCTGTTCAAATCACCTGCTGGGCAGACTCGGTCACATGCAAGGGACTGTGATTCGATCCCCAGCCCACAATCTCACAAGACTGGCACTTAAGGCAGCCTGAGCTAGTAACAGAAACAAAACAAAAAAATCCTTCAAACAGGAGCGCATCTCGCTGATTCGCAGCCCACGACCCTGAGCCCAGCCCACTCTGAGGAAGACACGCAGCACTTTGCTGCTATTTCTGCCTCACCTGCTATTTACAGCTCTCCTTGTGCTTCCCACTGCATGATGTGTTTCCTGCTCCTGCCGTTGGCTTAAAAGCTACCACCACGGCTTTGTTCTCTGGTTGCTCACCACCACCCTGCACTTGGGTCCACTTACCAGGGCCAATTTCCGATGCACGCACCACCTGCCCGAGGTGGGGCTGTCCGGAACCTTCGCCCAGCCTCACGCTGCCCGGAATCTCAGTGCCCCTTCCAGCCCTTCAGTGTGCTGTTCAGCGCCACCCCCACCCCCCCGCCCCCCTGCGCCTTCTATTCCCCCCCTGTCTCCTAGGGCCTCAACTGCTCCTCTAGCTCCCAGGATTACGGCCTGCGCCTCCACGAGGCGTGCAAGCACCCTCATACCTAGCACAGCTGCGTTCCCTGAACGTAGGCTTCCGGTTCGCAGAGCTGGGCTGACCCTGCGTCTCTAGCCTGCAAGGGAGTGCTCCCCGAGCCACGCCCCAGCTCTGAGCCCTAACACCACACCCAGCCACTGCCCTGGACAGGGAAGCTGTGGTACAGGAGCGCTCCCGGTTGGGGAGGCTGCGACACTGAGCCCTTTCTGCGGTGTCATGGCCTTTCTGGGCAGCTTCCTCCTCTTTTAAGCTCTTCCAGTTGTGACGCCCATGGACACACTTAAAAGGGTGGGGACTGAGGATCTCACAGAGACTCTGAGCAGTGAGGGAGCAGCGGGTGCACTCACGCTGGGCATGGTGGAGGCCTTCTTCCTCTCGGGGCCGGCAAGTGGGCTGGCTGCCACCTCACTTTTCGAGCCCACCGCGATGCTGCCCAGCTTCCGGGCCACATCATTGTCCCACTCCTCCTTCTGCTCGCTCTCCACACTGCTGGCCTGGGGTCTCTTGGTGTAGGACACGGCCGGTGGGATGGACGGGCCAGCTGGAAGGCAGACGACAGCACAGTTAACCGACAAGGGGAGGGGCGCTTTCCTCTGCGGACACAGACTCCACGAGAGATGCACTCTGTTTTGTTACAAAGCTCAGCCCTGCAAATGGGATCAGTTCTGCCCTGTGGCTGAGTGGCTCTGGGAGGTGGGGAGCTGCGGCCCACGGGGGCATGTGACAGGGTTTGGGAGTGCCCGGCCCGCCTCTCTCTGTCCCCAGCACTTGGTCCTCACCATGATCACTGAAGCGCCGCTGCTTCTGATTGGCTGAGATGCTTCGCTGGACCTTCAGGTGTGCAGGGGACTGCAGGGTGCTGTTGTTGAGGTCGCTGCTGGGCCGGGACCTCTGGCTCAGGTTCCCACTGGACAATGCCTCACTGCCTTCAAACTGTGAGGAGAAGAAAGGCAGGGGCTTGAACCAGAAAAGCTTTGTTATACCCCAGCAAAACACACTCTGGACTTTCTGCACTATTCAAAACTGCACTGGGAGTAACCAGCTCTAAAGCCAGGTGGCTTCAGGTAGCACTTCAGGCTGGCACCAGGGGAGGGGACCCTGAGTGCTGGCCACCTGCTGCTCCTCTGTACGAGACCTTAGCTTAGTTAATACCCCAAACAGGAGATCCAGGTCATATCCTGGTCATCAGTGGTGGACCCGGCTGAAGGTGCTCACATGCAGATGTTGCTCTGTTTGATCAGTACCACAAGGCTGCAGACCATTAACCTGCATTTCACAGACAGGAAAAGCGGGGGCTGAGTGGAGGGCAGGGCCGGGGGTGTGGCCCAGCGGTAGGACGCCCGCCTAGCAAGCCGGAAACCAAAATGAAGCCTCTCTTAAGAATCAAGGGACATTGCTGGCGCTCAAACTTAGAAGAAAATGTAAATTTTAAATATATATGTGTGTGTCCACAAACACTGTATTAAAATATCTCCACGCTTTACGCTTTGACCTAGGATAAAGTATTTTGTTTTTCTTCACATTTACAACACAAAATTTGGGTTATTTGCTGTAATCAGGAAATCACACCTAGGGCCAACAAAGAGCTCAGTGGATTAAAGCGCCTGCTTAGGCAGAGGCAGGGGTCCGGAGTTTGATCCCCTGGCTTGCCGATCGGCAATTGAGACTAGACCGGGCGTAGTGGCGGTTGCCTGTAATCCCAGTTCTTGGGAGGCTGTACACAGGAGAATCACCATGAGTCCAATCTACACAGTGAGACTGTGCATACCCTGTATTCAATACAAAAAAAAAAAAGGAAATCACATCTATTTGAAACTAAGCACAATAAAGGAAGGGTTGACACACTGCGCCTGTGCAACCAAAAGGCGTCTGTTGCCTGCCTGCAAGCGTGGGTGGCACTGCTGGCCTTCACTGAGTGCACAATGCCCATAAGTAGGGCCAGTGGCCGCAGAGTCCAGGTGACCACAGCTGGACCACACAGACCTCACAGCCACTGCTGCAGCAGCCTACAGACCTGCCATGCTACCGTGTACCCCTTCAGCGACCTAGGAGATGTGCACTCTGAGTCCTTGCGTGGCAGGTGAGCAGAGCAAGGCCAGCAGATGGACTAAGCTGCCTGTGTCATGGGGGGTGGGGGTGTGGGCGAGCCAGGCCTGAACCTGGTTGCAGGTCCCCGCTCTTACTGCTAGATTCACTAGCTTATGCCCCAAATGCCCAGGTCCCAGCTCAGGTCTCTGACACAATCAGTAGTTTTCTTTAATAAGAAAATTAAAGATCTCAGGAATAAAACTCAGAAAATGTGAGCAGAAACCATTAAGGACTTTGGAAATGACCACTGGTGCCATTCCCCGGAAGGCGCTGGTGGAGCCACTGGCATCCCTGTGAAAGCATCTTCTCCCCCTCTCAGTGACAGGGGAGCCTCTGGGGGACCACGGGCCAGCGAGGCATCAGTGCGGTCCTCAGAATGGCCTAGCACGACTGTGTATACCACGGGCCCTCTTGTGTTTGTCGCTGCCCTTCCTGCGACCCCCACAGTGACCCGGCTGCCTGCAGCAAGGACGCCACACTGAGACATGCACGGGACACACACAGCAGCTGTAGGGCTGCACCCGAAGGCCCAGGCAGGGCAGCGACTGCTTGCTCACATGTCTCTCTCGGCACCTGGGGGTGACATGAGCTCACAACTTAGCACCTACATTCTCAACTGCACTAGACAAGGGTACGCCCAGTCTTTGCGTCACTGTTGACGAAACAAAGAACAGAACACAGCTAAGCACAACACACCTACCTCGCTGTCACGTACTCGAGGGACAGTCCACATTAATCTAAAAAGATAAGCAACTTACTTCAGGAGGCTTTCTACCTAGGAGGATGTAGGTAGCCATAACTTCGTCGTATTTCTGGTTTATTAAGGCATCATTTATTTCATCTCGTGCAAAACCCATGGTGACCATCACATCTAGGAGACAAACGGGAATTTTCTCAAAATGGTTTATTTTAGTAAAAAAAAAATCAGGAAAATGGGCAAATTTGTTAATATTGCATGTGATAATTAAGCCTAGAAATTCAAAATGTAGTTTTCATAATTAAAACACATATAGCATATATGTCCTTGGTTAACCTGCATGTACCAAATGTCATACACACTTATTTTTGCGGAATTACCTATATTGTGATTACGCACTCAGGGCCAGCTCAACTTCTCACTGCCCGAACACCAAGGCCGTGTTTGCCTAGGCTGCACACAAGCCCTCTGCTCGGGCTCTGGTCTCCGCTCCGCACCTAAACCCTCCCTGTCTCAGAGGGGCTCACTCCTCTCTTCCCCATTCCTGCAACCAGACTGATTCTCCTCTGAAAGACTCCAACTGTGGGCAGGTCCCTGGGGCCCTCCCTGGTGTCCTGCCTGCCGCCAGGTGGGGGGAGGCCAGTGAGATGATTCCAGTGGGTTCGGAGGAAGGAGGAAGCGGGTGACAGAAGACCTGCTGAGGGTTGCGACAACTGGGCTACAGCACAGAAAAGGGGAAAGGAGAATCCCAGGGCTCAGCCCTGATTATTCAGCACTTCTGAATTCTTCATAGACATTCTGACACTCAGCACCTGTGCAATGCTGAGAACTCTGGGGAGGGACTATGGAAAGGAAACAAGATGGTGCAGTAAGACACAATATAGGAAGAGGTCAGTGAGATACAGTCAGGCAGGATGAGGAAAAGGGTGAGCGAGATACGGTCAGGCAGGATGGGGAAAGGGGTGAGCGAGACACGGTCAGGCAGGATGGGGAAAGGGGTGAGCGAGGTACAGTCAGGCAGGATGGGGAAAGGGGTGAGCGAGGTACAGTCAGACAGGATG
>PVKA01022263.1:0-37371 GCA_004027165.1 Ctenomys sociabilis
TTTTTTTTTTTTTTTTTTTTTTTTTTTTTTTGTCTTTTTGAGACAGGGTCTCACTATGCAGTTCAGGCTGGCCTTAAGCTCACTTTGTAGCTCAGGCTGGTCTTGAACTCACAACAGTCCTGCTGCCTCAGCCTCCCGAGTGCTGGGATTACAGGCATGCGCCACCACGCTTGGCTGAGATGAGTTTTTTATAGGGTAAAAGGGATGTAGTTTCAGTCTTCTACATATGGATATCCACTTCTACATATCTATGTATGGATCTCCACTTTTCTTAGCACCATTTGTTAAAGAGGCTGTCTCTTTAATGTGTTCTTATTGTTCTACATGTCTCTTTTTGTGCAAGCACCATTCTGTTTTTGTTTTTTCTAAATCATGCTGTTTTTGTAACTGGCTTTGTAATATATTTTAAAATCAGGTACTGTGCTGCCTTCAGCATTGCTCTTTTTGCTCAAAAGTTTTTTGTATATGTATTTCATTGTGAATTTTAAGATTTTTTTCCTACTTTTGTGAAAAGTGTCTTTGGATTTTGCATGTGCATTTGGTAATATGACTATTTTAACTATATTAATTCTGTTGATCCACAACATGGAGATCTCTTCATCTTCTAGTGTCTTCTTCACTTCTTTATTCAATATTCTATAATTTTCATTATAAAATTTTCTCGCTTTCTTAGTTAAGTTGATTCTTAGGTATTTTTATGGGATCATAAATGAATTTATTTTCTTGATTTCTTAGCTAGTTCATCATTGATGTACAAAAAAGCTATTAATTTCTTTATATGTATGCACGTGTGTTTGTGTATGATATTCCTGAACCCAGGAACTTCCCACTGACAAGCACTCTAATTACTTTGACCCCTGTGGAAAGCATAGAGGGAGTTGGTGTTCTTTGTGTTTTAAAACATCACTTTGTTTACCTTGGGTCATAGAAGTCGTATAACACCAATTGAATAATTTCTAGTAGAACAATAAGAGAAAGTTTTAGCATTTTTTTGAGTGATTCAAAGCTAGTTTTTTATCTATAAGTCATTTAATTTCCCTATCTTAGATTCTACATCTCCAAAATGTGGATACATTAGTTAGGTCTCAAGAATTTCTTATTTTAAAATTCCATAATTGACTGGGGATATAGCTCAGTGGTACAGTGCCTGTTTAGTGAGTGCAAGGTTGTGAGTTAGATTCCTGGAACCAATAAAATAAAATTCCATAATCTTTTTTTTTATAATCTCTAAAATGTCTGAATTTTACTGAAAAAGTTAATTGTTTACTTTTGTAAACATTGTTTGCCTGTATACTTCTGGTTTTAGGTCTGCCAAGTTGAATTATACTGGTAAATTCTCAAGACCTTTTTTAGTTAAGGCAACCTGTAGGCATCATGTGTTGATGTTTTTTCATTTATGAACTTTTATTTTTGTTGAGGAAATTAGTTTATTTTTTCTTTTTTTATGGTGCTGAGGACTGAACCCTGGACTTTGTGTATACTAGAAAGTGATGTACCACTCAGCCACACACTGAGCCCCTATTCTGGATTTGTATTGAAGCCAGACATAGCAAATTTTGTTGATTTCTCTTCTCTGACAGTATTGTGAAAGAAATTATATTTACTAATCCCTTTTGAAAGAGGTAACATGATATATTTTTCTCCTTTCTCTTGTAGGTTCTCTGGTCGTTAATTATCCTTTTGATGATGATGAACAAGGACTTGTCTTATATAGTAAATCACCAGATGATGCCGTGTTCCAACAAATAGCACTTTCTTATTCCAAGGTAGGCTTGTGCTTAAACATCAGATACTATAAAATCAATTCATGTAGGAATGCCTTAAAATAAAGTCCTGAAACACACAGGCAATTGTAAATGTTCCTTGACTATTTCATTTAGCCTTTAGCTTTTTCTCTTCTTTTTCACCACTTCATTTTTAAACATACTAAATATTTTACTCCATTGTTCTCTAAGCTCAGTTAATGTTTTTTTTATCTGTGATTTTTAGCATCCTACCTGGAATATGTGCATTATAGTTTATTTAACAAAATCTTTAAACTATAAGCTTAGTAAATAGGCTAGAGGAATAGGATAGACAAACTACATATACCTCCAGGGCCAAATCTTGCCTATCACTTGGTTTTTGTAAATTATGTTTTATTGACATACAGCCACAGCCATATTTTTTATAGATCATCTATGACTATTTTCTCTTTCAGCATTTAAAAACAAGTCTGTGTAATTTACCATATTAACAAACTAAAGAAGAATGTTACAGTTACCTTAATAACTGCAAAAGGTAGAATTAAGTAGTTGTAAGACTTTTAAGTCTGTAAGACCTAATATTTTTATTATTTGGCCCTTTACAGAAAAAAAAAATTGTTGGAGGCCAGGGAGATGGCTCAGTGGAATAAGCGCTTCCCTGGCAAGCACTAGGGCCTGAGTTAAAATCCCCGGTTCTGGAAAAAAAAAAAAATTGTTGCTGGATGTGCTGGCACATAGCAGAAATCTCGGTACTTGGGCTACTGAGGCAGAAGGATCACTGAGTTGCATAGCAAGATGCTTTCTCAAAAACATAAAAAAAGAGAAAAAATTGTCAATGAATGGTTTAAGGTATTTAAAATCTTATAGTAATATGTAGTAAGGGAAATCAGGTAGAAATTTCTGTTTTCTTACTTCCTATAAGGAACATTGATTACTTTTTAAATCAGAAATGTTAAAATTTATATGTGAAAATTTCATTTAAAAATTATTCTTAGAAAATGTTACAGTCATGCATGTAATCTTGCTGAGAAACCAAACACAGTGATGACTATACAGTAAGCAGTCTCCCAGAATTTTTCCCCAAATGATACAAAATAACAACTACCAAAACACTGCCATCTACCAAATACTACAAAAATATATTGAAGGGGCTGAGGAGATAGTTTAGTGGCATAAATGCCTACCTAGCAAGCACAAGGTCCTGACTTCAATCCCCATTACCAAAAAAAAAAACAGAAAAGAACAAAAAAAGATACTGAAACTGCAAACTAACTGAGCTTTTAAAAAAAAATTGAGACAACTCAGCATAATTAGTCACCTATCTCACTTTCACCCCACCGTGAGACTTAATGATGAGGAAAAAAATCAAGGTGCAATATGTATATGTACCAATTCCCTCACAATGAGTGCATTTATTGTGTGTTACAAATATATACTGATAACAAGGGGAGGTATAAAAATACCAGGAAAAGGACTGGGGAGATGGCTCAGTAGAATAAGCGCTTCCCTGGCAAACGCAAGGGTCTGAGTTCAATCCCCAGTTCCGCCAAAAAAGAAAAAAAACAGGAAAAGAAATTTTATACATATGAGTAAGAAAATTCTCTCACCAGTTAAGAAACAATCCAGAAGCAAATTAGAAATTTATTCCCCAAACATTAAATATACAACCAGGGAGGAGCCAGCAGCTCAGTGGACTAAAGCACCTGCTTAAGCAAGCTTAGGCAAGCACAGGAATGGTGGTTCTATCCCCAGCACCACATGCCATGCCAGCCCTGCCCCCAGGGTGGGCTGAGCCAGCCAGAATCCAGGCGTAGTGGTGCACACCTGTAATCCCAGCGCTGAGGAGGCTGAACGCAAAAGGATCACCACGAGTCCAAGCTGTGTAGTGAGACCCTACAATAATCAAATACATTAAAAATAATAAATAAATACAATTAAAAAATAAGTAAATACAGAACAAGGGAGAAATAGAAAGTTGATGATGTCTAGTATATGTACCAATCTTTTTTGTCATATGTATTTTTGATGTAATATCTAGAAAACAAAGGTCACAGATTTATGACATGTAATAGTCTTTAAGTTATAATAGTTTTAGCTTATACACCTAGGTTTCTGATCCATCCTGAGCTGGTTTGCAGGTATAGTATAAGAAAGAAAGTACATAGATTCATCCTTTTACATGTACATGTTTACTTGTCTCTATATCATTTTTGAAGATTATTAATTATGTCCCCATTGAACTAGATTGACATCATTGTCAAAATGCAGTTATCAGAATGTCACAAAGCCATTAATATACCATCTATCACCCTGTAGAATTCTTCAGACTCCTTACTGCTCTAAATAGCAAGTCCAAATGTTAGTTGTAATTGCCTAGAATTGTGCTGTCCTACTGTTGAATACAGTGGATGATATATTAAGATGGAAGAAGAGTGTTAGAAGTTCTGTTTACATTTTTAAATGTATCCTTTAATTTTTATGCACGTTTATAATATGCATTAGTCCAGTAGTAGATTAATACATCTATATAATTTAAAATTAAGTGGATGGATAAGTAGCCATTGATGAAAATAGAGATACAGACAGTCATAAATATTATGGTGTAAGCCTTTATGGAAATCCAAAAGCAAAATGACATGTGTATAATTATTGTAGTAATCTAATCCATATGGCTGGAACTGCAGCTCAGTAGTTACAGGCTTACCTTGCATGCACAAGGCCCTTGGTTCAATCCCTAGTACCAGGGGAAAAAATGATAACTTTTAGAGTTTGACTCATTTAGTCCTCATTACACCCCTAGGGCAGTCCTATTGCTATTTCTACTTTTTAGATGAGAAAATTTGAACTCAGATGAGTTCATTGCCTAAGGTTAACAAAGACAAAGTTGGGATTCAAGGCCAAGTCATCTGGGAGATCTTTTGTAAATGAAAAGAGAACCAAGGGATTAAAGAAGGGGGAGGGAGAAAAAGGGAAGAGGATATAATAAAAAATAAGATATATTATGTACATGGACCATATTCCCATGATGAATGTAATCATTGTGCACTGCAGATATGTACTAATGAAAGTAAACATTTTAAAAAGACCACTTAGATGGTTTGACACAAAATTCTATTCAACTGGTATGTTATTTAGCTTGTCATTATGACTATGCAATAAAGACCAAAGGAAAGGTAAGCAAGAAATAAGCCTTTTTTTTTGGCTGCCTCAGCCCACCCTGAGGACGAGACTGGCACAGCATGTAGTGCCAGGGACTGAACCAAGGTCCCTGCACTCTTGCCTAAACAGGTGCTTTAGACCACTGAGCTATCTCACCAGCCCAAAAATTAAGTTTTATTTATTTTTTTTCTTTTATTTATTTTTTTTTCATTTATTTTTATTTTATTAAAATACAAATGTCAATCAGACAGTTTCAAGACACCTTAACCATAGAGATTCGATGAATTAATACATTGTAAACTGTTTTCATAACGTTTTGGTATTGTACAAGGTGCATACATGATATTATATTTACAGATATTATTTTAGCAGATATCTCTTATCAGTGAATTAAGAGTGTAGTTGCTTACTTATTTTTTTCCAAAAATTAAGTTTTAAGGAAGACTAAAGTAATATAATTTTTAACCATTCTGTATTTCTTATTGTATTTACTGTATATTTACTGTGTCAGCACACAAAAATAAATTACTTATTTTACTGTATAACAGTGAAATATCAATGTTGCTGCCCTCCAATAAATAATTAGTATTTTTTTAAATGACTTTTATTATAAGTGTGCTTTTTATTATAATTGTAGCCTTTAATTAGTATATTAAGTTTCTGGGAAGGCATTGTTCATCTATTTTAAAGTTAAATGGTTAATTGTCAGAAGTGGTGGGAAAATGAACAACTGTTAACTTTTCAAACTTTTCTGATTTTTTTTCTATTTCCAAAAGAGAAATTAAATTTTGACCATTTTTCATATTTCAGTTTCCCCAGGCACTCTAGTCAGAAGTAATCTCTACCTTTTCTGGATTCCAATAACACTTATTTGTGCCTCTGAGGCAGTTTTTCTTACCTTCATTGAGTGATTGTACAAGTGCTGTATGTCAGACACTGGGCTGGATGCTTGAGGACACAGATGAGATGCAAAAAAGGAATATTGCTTTGGTGGACAGAAAAGGTGCAATCAGTTGGAAAAGGACATTTGTTGTATATTGTATGAAGTACAGGGGACCCATCTTAGCACCTAGATGTCAGGGGATGGCTGCTACTCCATATTGTATGTTATATTACTTTTTCTAGACTTTAAGCTCACTGAAATTATGAAATGAATGTGTGAATATGAGCTGGGGTTTTTAGAGACTTTGTGCTGGATTTTGTATTTCTTATAATTGCAAGTAACAAATGAAGTCTTATAAATTGTTTACTAAAGCACATTTAATTTTAATTTTAAAATAACTTCACATAGTGAAGATCCAAATGGCATTTTAGAAAGAATTTACAATGAAGTCTCACTGATTCCAATGGACATACTCAATTCCTCCTTCCCACCCACCACTCACATTCACTATTGCAACCATTTTTGTTATTTTCTTGCATTTTTCAAATATTATTTTCATGTAGATACAAACAAAAGAATCTTTTTTGTTTTTCCAGGAAAATTCTCAGATGTTTCAAGGTAGACCTTGCAAGAATATGTATCCTAATGAATATTTCCCTCGTGGAATAACAAATGGAGCTAATTGGTATAATGTCCCAGGTAAAAATTTTCAAGTCCTTACAACTTGGTGGTTTTTCTGCTCTCCTTGACAGTGCTGCTTATTACTAATCTTTTTTGTTTTGTTTTGTTTAATTTTAAGAACGGACCATTCCTTTAAAAAAAAAAAATTGTTTAAATAGCTTAACACATTCAAATAACCTTTTTAACAATTTTGTTCTTTGAGTAAAAATAATATATTACCACTTCCCAGTAAGTGTTACATTTTCCTCAGTGTGCCCACAGGAAAAATATCAACTACACTTGAATTCTATTTGAACATATAAATACATATTCAGCCTGGACAACAAGCATCAGAGAACCTTCCCAAGAATGCGTTTTATTATTTTTCAACCAATTCTGGTCCAAGATAAATTTGACTTTTTACTAAGAATATTTCCTATCTTGTAGGATCTGAATATTAAAGCATCTTCATAATGACTTAATTTTCTGTCCTTTAGGTGGTATGCAGGACTGGAACTATTTACAAACAAATTGCTTTGAAGTAACTATTGAACTAGGTTGTGTGAAATACCCATTTGAGAAAGATCTGCCACTGTTTTGGGAACAGAATCGAAGATCTTTAATCCAGTTTATAAAACAGGTGACTATTCAGGAGTAAAGTATGATTTTGTTCAAGAGCAAGATTTTTGTGTAGTGATTTTAGAATAAACCCTTTTTAATTCCAATTTGCTTTATTTTATTTACCCAGTTTGTATTCCAATTTGTTTAGTATATTTATCTAGAAAATTTATGGATGCTACTGAGTTTATTTGAATGTACAAAAAAAATTTAAAAAAAAAATTAAACAAATTAGTAACATTTTGCCCTTAATGGTTACTGGTCAGTTTTTATCTTCTCTTTATAAAAGGTACTAAGCATAAATTAGCTGCATCCTTAAACTTGTCAAGTTATAGAAAGATGAGCTTTGAGGTAAATGATTTTATTCTTTTTCTTACTGCCAGGAGTTCATGGTCAAACATTTCATTTCCTTTTATTTGTATATACATGGTGACTTATAGGTAAAGCTCTAAGAAATATGCTCATAGTTATTTAGGATAATCTGACTAATAAAACTTTACACATGTCTGCTGTTATTCTTTTCCTAAGTAGTGTGGGATAGTTTTGGGGTCTGTACTAACATTTAAGATCATTTTATTCTGGAAAAAAAAAAAGTTTTAAGACTAGCACAATAAAGGAAACACTCATATTCCTACACCTAGGTTTAACAGTTTTTAACATGTTTGCTTTATTTACATGAAACATACACAAACAATGCACATTTTTGGCTTAACTGTTTTAATATAAATTGGAGGTGTTAAGATGTTTTACCACCAAATATTTCAGCATCTATCTCCTAAAAATATTTTCTCCTCTGTTATCCCCAAATGCGATTATCTCACCTGAGAAAATTAAAAGTAATTCTCAATTATTATTCAACACTTAGTCTATATTAAAGTTTTCGCATGTCCCCAAAATGTAATTTTATGACTATATTTTAGAACCAGAATCCAGTCAAATTTTGTGCATTTTTGCATTTGATTATTATATCTACATAATCTGCCAGTGGTTTTTTTTCTGCCTTTTTTTAAATTACATTTTCTTTTGGAAGAGGCCATTTTGCTTATAGAATATCCTGTATCCTGAAAGAGGTAGAATAACCCAAAGTTTATTATTTTATTCTTTGTGATAAAGGCAAACGAAGACTATGAAAACTTAGTCTTTAGAAACTAAAACGTTTAGTGAGTATTTGTATATAGCTTTATTCTAAACTAAATTTCTGTTTCATTAGCTTACATTATTAACAATCTTTTGTTTTGGATGTAAACTCTCAAATAGATGATGATCTTTACCATTAAAATCTGGTGTTTTTGTCCTTTATTCAGGTTCATCAGGGTGTCAAAGGATTTGTTCTTGATGCTACTGATGGCAGAGGTATATTAAATGCCACCATTAGTGTTGCTGAAATTAATCACCCAGTGACTACTTATAAAAGTGGAGATTACTGGCGTCTGTTAGTTCCAGGAACTTATAAAATCACAGCATCTGCTCGAGGGTGAGTGATGAATGCTTTAGAAGTACATACTGAGGATAAAACAAACATAGCACAATTCTAGATTATTTCAGAAAGTCCTAGAGAGCCTGCTAAGCAACCTGGAGTTCAATGCTGGGACATTTAGAGTTTGTTTCACTCTCCTCTAATGGAAAATTAGAGTGCAAAATGTCAGACGTAAGAAATTTTTGCACCTTCACCTTTCTCTGCTCTGGTTAACAAATCCTTATTGAGATACAAATACCATAGTGAGCAGTTTCCTTCTGGTAGGTACCTATTAACTGAAAAAGAAAATATACTTGTTCTGCCATGTGCTCTAGTCACAGTGTCCAGTAGGTGCCACTGTGTTACATTTATCTTCAGAGCCTTTTAAAGCTCTACAGACATTTTTTTTTTTTTTAGTGTTGTACTTTGCCTTATTGCTTCAGAGTAGGGCATTTTCTTTATTTCCACAAAGATTGATTTTATTAAGCTTTTTGCTGACCTCAAACTGCTGAATTTCTGCAATCCTCCCTCTAGCCTCCCAAGTTAGCTGGGACTATAGGTTAGTGCCATAGCTTCCAATTTATTTTTATTCATTAAAGAAAAGAGAGAGAATGGGTCATGCATGGTGACACATACCTGTAGTAATCTCAGTACTTAGGAAGATAAGGAAGAAGGATCATGAGTTTGTTGTCAGCCTAAGCTACATAGAGAGTTAAAGCCTGGGTGGGGAAGTGGTTGGTTGGTTGGTTTTTTTGTTTTGTTTTTGTATTTAGTACATGGTCTATAGGGTCTTACCACACAGATCAGCCTTGTAGTGATTCTCCTGTTTTCAGCCTCCCAAGTGCTGGTATTACAGGTGCACACCACCACACCCAGTCTCGGTCTCCATCTCTGCTGTTATGCTCTGCCTAAGCAGGCACTTTAGTCCTCTGAACTATCTGGCCAGCCCTGGTTTTGTTTCTTGAAACAAGGTTTCACTATGTAGTTCGGTCTGGCCTGGAACTCACTGTATAGATCAGGCTGGCCTCTAACTGGTGGCACTGTCCTGCTTCTACCTCCCCAAGACTGGGATTACAGGTATTGGGTCACCATGCCCAGCTATGTTATCTGTCTTTGTTGTTGTTGTTGTTGTTGTTGTTTTGTAAGGCCTTCAAATATCTTATGGTTCATAAGTCTTTTCTTTGGTCTATTTTGGAAGAGTACTATATCACATAAGTAATAGCAGCAGGGTATCTGAGAAGTAGGTCAAGAGTAATGTGTTTGGGAATGAATGTCCTAAATTAGTACCTCTCAAATTTTCCCATCCACATACCCTAATGGCAGACATGATGTATTTTCAGATTCCAGCAGACATGAGCACAAACTTTCATTTGAAATAATATTTTTAATTTTAAAAGTTCAGGGCCTGGAAGATAGCTCAGTAGAATAAGCGCTCGCCTGGCAAGTGCAAGGGCCTGAGTTCAATCCCCGGTTCTGCCACACACAAAAAAAAAATTTTTTAAATTCATTCCTATTTTACATGTACCTATGTCTCTTTGGTTTTGGGGGTTTTTTTTTGGTGGAACCAGGGATTGAACTCAACCCTTGCACTTGCCATGGAAGTGCTTATTCTACTGAGCCAACACCCCAGCCCTCTTTGTTGATTAATGTTTAAAACATTGCAAATTACCTCAAAGTCAAAAACATGATTCTTTAAAAAGATACACTACATTTATTCAGAAGCTTCATGTATAGGATCACTATGAGTCCAAGCTGCAGTGAGACCCTGTACCAAATATGTAAATGACAAAAAAAAAGTACTCTTCTCCAGGGCCAGCAAGATAGCTCAGTGGACTAAATGCCTACTTTGGCAAGCACAGGGACTAGGGTTCAATCCCCAGTCCCACATGCTGTGCCAGCTCTGCCAGCTAAGCTGGAGCCTGAGTCCAGACATGCAGGTACATGCCTGTAATCTCAGTGCTGGGGAGGCTGAAAACAGGAGGATCACTACGTGTCCAAGCTGCATAGTGAGACCTTGTACCAAATACATAAATGGAAGGAAAAAAAAGATTCATGTATCCTCTATTTCCCAGTACAGTACTTGTGTACTCCAGCTGAAAAGTGTACCTCTGATCTTTCTGCTTCATTATAGGTATAACCCAGTTACCAAGAATGTGACTGTCAAGAGTGAAGGTGCTATTCAGGTCAACTTCACACTTGTTCGATCTTCAGCAGATGCAAACAATGAATCTAAAAAAGGAAAGGGGGATAGCACCAGCACTGATGATACCAGTGACCCAACTACTAAGAAGTTTGAAGCTTTAATTAAAGACCTTTCAGCTGAGAATGGCTTGGAAGGCATCATGTTAAGCTCCTCCTCAAACCTGGCTCTTTATCGATACCATTCATATAAAGACCTATCAGAATTTTTGAGAGGACTTGTAATGAACTATCCACTTATTACAAATCTTACCACGTAAGTGTGACCTTCTTGCTGCCTTTTTTTTGTGTGTGTGTCCTTAAAATAGTTTATTCAATATCAGCCATGTTGAATAGGATCTTACTATGAGGTATGTGTTTGGGACCTGAAGGTACAGAGTTGGATTTTACTTGTTATGCAACAGATATCTGGTTGGAGGTATTCCTGACAATGAATCTGAGAACTTTTATGGGGTATCCTGGAGGAGAATTATTTGTTAAATTAGCAATGTACAGTCTGAGCCCTTATGAAATGTAAAATTAATCTTGGTAGCCACTTACTCTGGCTGAATATCAATGTTACTTTCCACTTCACAGGTGCAGATTCATGTTCTGACTACATATTGCTTAGTTTTATTTTGATGATGGCAAGGAAGGAATATGGAACTGAGTTTATCTGTCACAGATCAGGTGTAAAATTTTTTTCAGATTAAAAAATGAATCCTGGTTGCTGTCATTTCTTGTACTCTAATCTATTCATATCTGTTACTTAAGGCTCTAGGAATATGCTTGAAGTTCCTGGAAAAACATGTAATATACTGGCTTGTGTAAAACTGATGGAGTCGGCCTTTTCCTTCATTTCTGGAATTTCTCTGCCTCACTTTCCCTGTTTCATTAGACATCTTTAGAGACTGGGGAGATGGTTTAGTAGAATAAGTGCTTCCCTGGCAAGTCAAGGGCCTGAGTTCAATCCCCAGTTCTGCCAAAAAAAAAAAAAAAAAAAAAAAAACTCTTCTTTAAGTCTTGTTAGTTGCTCCAAAATTGTTTCCATGATTAGTTTACTCTTAGGGTTTGCTTATTATAGCTAAGGTCTTGACATTTTCTCTTAAGTTTATAGTTTTGTTCTGCGTATATAATGAACATGGTCTGCCCTTTTACCTTTTTTACTTTATCTTTCTTCATTGGTCCTCTTAATTTATCAGAAAATATAGCTGCTTAAATTCTTTTTTTCTAGCTTCTTAAATTCCAATTTATACTTTTTATAGATGCAGAGAGTGACATTTACTTTGGCGTTGCAAATTGCTTCCTTTCCTCAATTGATTCTTTAATCAGCTGATTATACCTTATTCAGATTTCAAAATCATTCATCTTATAGAATTTAGTATCACTGAACAGAATCATAAGGAAGAATTTTTTTTATTAATCTTTCTCAATGCTATTCTATTTTCTGTTTAACTCTACTAAATCTCTCCTTATATTAAAGAAAGAACACCTTAAGCCCACAGCTCTCATGGGCAAACAAAACATTTGACCTTTTTTTTTTCAATGAATTATTTTTGCTGCAAAACTGATATTACTCTTACAGTAAAATATCTAAGTTTAAATTTTAAAAAGAAAGTTATATGTAAACATTTCCATAATAAAAATTTAAGTGAAAAAATTGAGTTAGTTTTAAAGACAGATTATTTTCATGTACATGTACAAATTCTCTATGGTGAATGCAATCATTATATGTATCTAACATGTACCAATACAATATGATTTTAAAAAAAGATTGTAGAAAAATACTGTGAAGATGGTATGAAAAGGACAGAATTTGGAGAAATGCTGCACTAAATCATAATATTTCCTAAATCTGATAATAGTTTACTTCTATTTGGCTTTTTTTTTTTTTTTGTCAAGTAAACTAAAGGTTTTCTGATGTAAGGATTTATTCTTTAAAGATTTTCTTTAAAGTATTATTATGTTGTATGTTCATTGTTCTTTTTAAAATCTGTAAGTCAAAGTTGACACAGTGTTTAATTATTTGTTGACTTCTTGTTTCTGGCCTTTGAAAGTTTGGGACAGAGTGCTGAATATCGTCACATTTGGTCCCTTGAAATCTCCAATAAGCCCAACATGTCTGAGCCTGAAGAACCGAAGATTCGTTTTGTTGCTGGTATCCATGGAAATGCTCCGGTTGGAACTGAACTGCTTTTGGCTCTGGCAGAATTTCTCTGCCTGAACTACAAAAAGAACCCAGCTGTTACCCAAGTAAGAGAATAGCCTGTTTTGACATGTTTTAAAAGGAAAAAGCTCAGTGATACCTTGATATCACTGATATTTAAAAAATTTTAAGTCTCTTTTTAGATTTTTACACAGAGGCACTTTTGGTGTATTATAAATGTTGCTCTTTAAAAAGGAGCAATTTTTATATATACTCATTGTTAATAGTGCCTTTTATTGTATTTTTGTGTGTATATTAAGATATACAGAAAAAATAAAGGTTTTTATTCAACTCTTTACTCCTTTACTTAAGCAAAATTACCCTTCATTTTTTTGACAGGCAGGCACTTATTCCACCGAAGTGCCTTCTTTTTAGGGCATGCTACTAGGGATTGAACTCAGGACCTTGCACTTGACAGGCAGGCACTTATTTCACTGAGCTATCTCCCCAGCCACATCCTTTATTTATTTATTTATTTATTTTTTTTTTTTTTTTTTTTTTTTTTTTTTTTTTTTTGTCTTTTTGAGACAGGGTCTCACTATGCAGTTCAGGCTGTCCTTAAGCTCACTTTGTAGCTCAGGCTGGTCTCGAACTCACAACAATCCTCCTGCCTCAGCCTCCCGAGTGCTGGGATTACAGGCGTGCGCCACCACGCCCGGCTACATCCTTTATTTTTTAACATAAATTTTTATTAGTAAATCTCAGAGTATATAATGATTATATTTATCATGGGGAGTTTGTACATGTACATAACACATCATCTTTTTTGTTGTTGTTCCCTTTTCCTGCCTGCTCCTTCCAACTTTTGTTCTCCTTTCCATTTGCAAACCAAGCTAACCTTCTAAACTTTTGACTCATACTTCATCATAACCGGAGGGGCTTTTATTTTTTTTTATTTTTTTATTTTTTTTTGTCTTTTTGAGACAGGGTCTCACTGTGCAGTTCAGGCTGGCCTTAAGCTCACTTTGTAGCTCAGGCTGGTCTCGAACTCACAACAATCCTCCTGCCTCAGCCTCCCTAGTGCTGGGATTACAGGCCTGCGCCACCACGCCCGGCTCCGGAGGGGCTTTTAAATAAGACACTACATTGAAATAAGTAGTGAAAGACAGTTTTTCTTTCCATGTAGTAATTTTTTTTTTTTTTTTTTTTTTTTTTTTTTTGCGGAACCGGGGATTGAACATGTAGTGAATTTTAAAAATTGTTTAATAGTATGCCTGGCACAAGAGTCTACAAAATGTGATACAGCATTGTCTATTTTAGCCATCTGTGACTACAGTAAAGAACTGTGATCCAGAGATTTCATCATGTATGGTTAGACAAGCAGTCTAGTTCTGTGCTGTCTCAGGAAAAGAAAATAAGGAGTGCAGTCTTCTACAACATTCACTAATTGATATTGTCTGACTTTAGAAAAGGAGAAAGAATTAACATACAGTGTGCCAACTGGGTACTTTACATATGTTATTGATTTAATTTTCAACCCTATAAGAGTATCTCCTTTTTATGATTTGTTAACTTATTCATCATCTTCTATCTAGTAATTGGCAAAATAGGAATTTAAATCCAAACCCAAATTGAATTTAATTTTGTGGGGTTTTTTTCTGTAAAAAATCTCCATACAGTTTAGTCATATCATACTGCCTCCCCTAAAACTTATTTGGAAAGCATTGATATGTGTGACTAGGTCAGATGAACTTAAATGAGACTTGATCAAAAATCATTTTGCAGTCTTCAGCAAAGCACATTCCATTGTGAGTTGTAAATAGTTTCTCAAAGATATATTTGTTCTTTTTTAAAATGGGAGAGCATCTAAATCAGTTTTTCAACCTGGACTGCACTTTTGAAACACTCAGCAGACACCAAAAAATACCAGTACCTGATCCCCAGAGAATCAATATTTCTTTAAAAATTCCTTAGGCTCCCAAAATCCAGTGAGGATTTGCTTTTATTTTTTTGGGAAATACTAGAGATTGAACTGGGACCTTGCACAGGCTAGGCACCTGCTTGCTGTACTTCTGAGCTATCCACGCCCACCCGCCTCCCCCCCCCCAGCCCAGGATTTATTTTTCGCTAGATATGTGACTTACTGGTCTTTAAGAGACTATACAACGTAGTCCTAGCAGGAATTTCAGAATTCTTCCCAAGAGAATCTGCCTTACTGGTGTCACTGGGCTTGAATAATCATTCATAATACATTTTCACTTAAGATTCCCATTTGTTTTGACCTAAGGGTCAAAAGTACCCAGAAACTTAAATATACAGCATGGCTGAAGATCCCCATCACCAGAGATTTTGATCCAGTAGGCCCGTTATAAAGTCTCGGGTGCAGAGCCGGGCGTGGTGGCGCATGCCTGTAATCCCAGCACTCGGGAGGCTGAGGCAGGAGGATTGTTGTGAGTTCGAGACCAGCCTGAGCTACAAAGTGAGCTTAAAGCCAGCCTGAACTGCATAGCGAGACCCTGTCTCAAAAAGACAAAAAATAAAAATAAAAAATAAAAAAAAATAAAGTCTCGGGTGCACCTTAGAAAAATCCTCCCCCAGGGAAGAGATTTAAAAACCAATAAATTAAAGGGTCTCAAATATTTCTAATTTATAGACTATTTTACCAGAATAAATAAGCCAGGGATCACTTATTACTACAAAAAATATGTATATCAGAAATTAGTTCATGTCACATGTGCAGGTATTAGTGCCTGTGGCTCATCTGGATGAGAAATTACAGGTAAGACATATATACTACCTCACTGTATTTTGATAAGCTGATTTTAATTCTTTGATCTCATTGTTTCCAAATGTACATTGATATTTTCAGATTATATGTTTCAATATTAATTCAGAAAATAGTCTCACTGTTATTACTTATTTAAGCCAGTGATCAGCAAACTTTTCTTTGTAAAGCACCAGAATATATATATATATATATATATATATATATATATATATATATATATATATATATATAAAATTAGGCTTTGTGAGGCAGACATTCTTTGTAGTAACTACTCAACCCTGAAATAGTCCTATATAAGTGACTATATTATAACACAGAAATAATCATATGTAAGTGAGTGAGCAAAGCTACATACCAGTAAAACTTTATGTGCAAGCTGGATAGGGTGGTGCACCTGTAGTTCCAGCACTTGAGAGGCTGGAGGATCGCTGTGAGTTTGAGGCTAGCCTTAGCTACATAGTGAGTTTAGGACCAACCTAAATTACATAGTGTGTCCCTGTCTCAAAAAAAAAAAAAAAAAAACCTTTATGTACAATAGTAGGCAGGAGACTAAATTTGGCTTCAAATATGATTCTAAACTTTATTCGTGTAACTGTTCAATATTAGTTATCCAGTAGTTTTAGTTATTCATATATTTTAGTTATCCATATGTTTTAATTATCTATGCTTTTAGCATGCTCTGCCAGTGAGCTATATCCCTAGTTTGGTTATAACTAGAAACATCAGTCATACACTACTTTTTGTTTTGTTTCTTTTTACATTTGTTTAAAGCAAGAGAAAATTTTAGTTTCTATTTGTTTTTAAAAATTTAGTTTTAATTAACTATATTAAAAATGAATAATACTTTTATTTGAAGCATGGGATGGCACCAGATAGAGCTAATGTGTTGTATGTTATGAGTCAGTGCCAAAAGAAATGACGAGAAGACCAGATGAATACAGCTTCAGAGGTCTCACTGAGATTTGTCTCTCTAAGTGAATCCAGAGCCACAGAAACATCTCACGTTTTTTGAGGGCTAAAGGCAGGCTAAGGAATGTGCATAACTACTTTGTTGAACACAAACTACTCTATCAACCTCAGGCATTTACCTAACACTAAGTTTACACAATGGTAGCTTTTAACATCCCAAGCAAGGGATGAAACAAATAGTGCCAGCCAGCAAAGCTGTTATCTTCAGTCTTGAAGCCCAGCTTGCTGGAATTTACAAGAGGGACAACAGTTCTCCTTAGGCTCCATTTATTGTTCCTTATTCCCTCAGGACGTTAGGCTTTTGTCTCATATCTATATTTCTATACTAACGAATTCATTGATTTCTGTTTCTGTCTTAGTTGATTGACAGGACCAGGATTGTGATTGTCCCTTCTCTAAATCCAGATGGGAGAGAGCGAGCACAAGAGAAAGACTGTACTTCAAAGATAGGACAAACAAATGCCCATGGCAAAGACCTGGATACGGATTTTACAAGTAAGACTAATTTGTAAGCCATTGTGGTACATGAAAGATAATTATCTATCTCTCTGCCAGGAGACTGGTTGATTCTATTTTGTAGATGACTCTATTTTGTAGATGAGTAATGGAGTTCTTTTGTGTCTAGGTTATGATTATGAAATATAAGTAAAAGTATATAAAAATGTTTCAATTTTTCTTTTTCATTTATAAAAGTAATTCAAATTTTAAATAGAAATTCAATCAATATCATTGAGGTATTTCATAACTAGTTTATATAGTTTTATATTCTCTGTCTCTCTCTCTCTCTCTCTCTGGTCTCTCTCTCCCCTCCATGTATATGCACTCACAACTCTGTCTGTCTGTCTGTCTATCTTTGGAGGAATCTGTTTCTTATTTACTTAAATAGAATCATCAGTGGTACATATTGTCCTGTAACTTTTTATTGATTATATCATTGATGTTTCTCCATTTCAGTACATATAGATCACATTTAATGGCATCTTATGCCATTAATATGTCAGTAGCGATACTTTATTCAACTATTTTAATGTGAATTTTTTTTCTTGTAAATATTACTGCAGAAAATAATTTTTATATGTCTTAATTTGTTTCAAAGATGGGTGGTATTTTATATATTATTTTTTAAAGCAGGATATAACTATCTTAAACTCATCTGAGTGTCGCTAAATGTACATTTTGCCAGGGTATGTAAAACCTAGAATAACTCACTGTCCAGAATATATTCTTCTTGCCTGAGACAATGGTTTATGGAGAAATAAATATCTCCCAACTGTTAAACTTGTAGTTTTATTTGTGCATTAGATAACATTTTCTTAGATACTTGTACTAAAATTTAGGACTTGATATTTTATATTTGATTTTTCTGTTTTTTAGATAATGCCTCCCAGCCTGAGACTAAAGCCATCATTGAAAATTTAATTCAAAAGCAGGACTTCAGTCTTTCTGTTGCTTTAGATGGTGGTTCTGTGCTGGTCACATACCCATATGACAAGCCAGTGCAGACAGGTATGTACAATGTTACTTCATATTTATGCTATTTCAATGTAGACAGGAAATTCAAAGTAAGTAATGTCTCTTCTCATTTTTTAATGGTGGTCATTTGGATACCTTTCATGAGAAAACAACCAAACTAAGAATACTGTTTGTTCTATATATCAACAATTCAGACAATTACTTGAAGAAATCAAATCTATATCCATGGTTATTGGAAAATAGCAGTTCCATATTATGTCTAAAACATTTAATATTCACACAGGTAGTGATGTTAAGCTCAACTGCCTCTGTTACAGGGTAATAATATCATTAAGCTTCCATTCTGGATGTTTAACAACTAAAGTTTTCAGACCAAAAATCACAGAAAAAGAGGGGCTACAAAGACAGCCAATATTTTGGCCCTAGTCCTTCAAGGTCAGTGAGGACTCAGGATATAAGAGAACCTATACTGTGGCATCCTGTAACTCAGTGGTATCCCAAATTTTCTGATCAAGGAGATTATGGGGCCACAGAGGAAAGTGATCAACAGTGTATAGTGTGCCTAAGGAGAGTTGCCACCTAGAGAGAAAAATTCTCTCAGGTTTTCAGAGAGAGTGAATTGGCCAAGCAATGGCCATGACTCATCCACATGGCTGACACTGACAAAAGATCTACAAGGTGCTGTACATGGTTTCAGGGTAAATCCTGAGGGGATTTGACTGACCTTGTCAGATACAAAAGTTACATTTTTAGTTATGTAGGTCTTGCTTTACCCATCCAGCAGAAAAGTATAACCATAGGTTATAAAAAGTAATGCCATATTAGTCAGGCGTGGTGGCGCATGCCTGTAATCCCAGCACTAGGGAGGCTGAGGCAGGAGGATTATTGTGAGTTCGAGACCAGCCTGAACTACAAAGTGAGCTTAAGACCAGCCTGAAGTGCATAGTGAGACCCTGTCTCAAAAAGACAAAAGAAAGAGTAATGCCATATTAGTATGCTGAGCTCAAGTCGACAACTTCTGACAATTGCCAGTTCTGCTGATAACCCACTACTAGTATGGACTATTGGACTATATTGGGTTATTTTGCTGAATTCAAGTACCTACAATATGTGAACTGGCATCAAATATGAAAAGGTCCTTAAAAGACATCTCCAAACACAGCTTCTCTAACAGCAATGGAACTCCTATCTCTAACAAAACAAAAAAGGGGGATATAAATAAAGGACCATTGTGTAGTAAAAAGTAGATGTAAATATGTATATACAAAATAGTTAGAATAGATATACAGCTACTTTCTCTTCAATGAGAAGAAAGGCCATGCTAATATGCTGAGCTATGGAAGGCTCAAGTCAACAGATTCGGACATTGCCAGTCCTATGTATAACCCACTACTAGTGTGGACGGACTATATTGAAATATTTTGCTGAATTCATGCACCTACAATATTTGGATGGCAATAGAATACCCATCTCTGACAAAACTAAACAAAAAAAGGAGATACAAATGAAAGACAATTTTGTATCTGTATATACAAAATAGGATAGATATTTAGCTACTTTCTCTTAATTCAGTAAGAAGAAAGCTATGTACTAATAATGTTTGGACAGGATATCATGTCTGCATCTTGTGCTATGAATGACTACTATGGGGACAACAATATGCAATGTATTAATTATGATAAATCTCCTACCAACCTGTTTTGAATCTGTCTCATTGCAATTTTTTTCTCAATAAAATTAATAAAAAAAGAGAAGAAAGCTTTATATTAAAATTGTTTAGACAAGATAACATGTCTGCATCTTGTCCTCTGAATAACTAGTATGAAGACAAAAATATGCAATGTATTAATTATTGTAATTGTCTTACCTGTTTTGAAACTGTTTCATTGCTATTTTTTTCTCATTAAAATGAGTCTAGTTATCTTTATTGAGTCTAATTATCTTGTCACATGTTTAGTCCACATTTATTAAGTAATTATTATTTGGGTAGTCTTGAGAATATAAGAGAATACAGTATGACACAAAAATTCATATCTTACCAAATAGTAGTAGTATAAAGTTGCTCTCCTGCTTTAAACCTGGACTGAAGTTTTGTACCTTGATGAGTTAAGAATGACTTGCTGAACTTCTGTGGAGATTGTCTGTTTTTGTTGTTTTTTTCACTACAGTTTACAAGGAATTTTGCTATTAGGTATCAAATGAAGTAAAATAAATAAATAAATTGAATGTTAATGCAATTGCCTGTCATAAAACTCACCATTAGTATCTTTGTTTTTGAAGCACTGGGGATGGAGCCCAGGGTCTCTTGCATGCTAGGCAAGCACTCTTTCACTGAGCTACATCACAGACACCCATTAATGTAAAGAAAGCATTTGTCTTCTAAGTCTGGTTATTGTAGGCAAACAAAACTATACAGTTAACTATATAAACTCCTCAAGAAACTTCAGTAGAAAAAAAAGATAGAGAAAAAAGACCAGGGAGATAGCTCAGTGGGACAAGCACCTGCCTGGCAAGTGTAAGGTCTCTAGTTCTATTCCTGGTACCACAAAAAAAAAAAAAAAAAAAAAGATTTAGTGAAAGAAGATAAATTGTATCCATGATGCTGAGTTTCAACAAAAATCTTTTTGATTTCTATACTGATTTAAGAATTTTTCTTTTTGTAGTGGAAAACAAAGAGACTCTGAAGCACTTGGCATCTCTTTATGCAAATAATCACCCATCAATGCACATGGGTCAGCCCAGTTGCCCAAATAAGTCAGGTAACTTTTCCCTATCCTTTGTTTTTAATTACTGTTATGCTTGCTTAGAGGGAGGGCATAACTTTCCTGGTAGTCTTATTGATCCTATGTCTCTCTTTGCTTTTATAGATGAGAATATTCCAGGAGGAGTAATGCGTGGAGCAGAATGGCACAGTCACCTGGGTAGCATGAAGGTATGCATGATAGCACAAAATTAGAATGGAATTATGAATGTTGGCCACTGAGTGAAATGATACTTTTCTGATACAGCAAAATGAATGGCATTTGGCATCTTTCTTGACATGATTAGACCTTAAATTGATAGTCTTCAATATTAATAGTAAAGACTCCCATCCTCTTTCCTCCACTTCTTTTACTTTCTCTTCTCCTCTATTCTTCTTTCACCATTTTAACATTTTTAATTATACAGCTAAATGATATTTAACTCCCAGTGTTGCCTATCATTATATCTATTTCTAGAACTTTTTCATTGACCCAAACAGAAATTCTTTACCCACTTAGTAATAATTCATTATTTCCTTTTCTGTGCAACCCCCATAAAACCTCTAATCTACTTCTATCATTTGTTTGTTCTAAATATTTCATATAATTAAGACTCATACAATATTTATCCTTTTATGTCCTTTTTCACTTAGATAATATTTTTAGATTTCACTCATTTTATAACATGTATCAGTACTTCATTGTTCTTTGTAGCTAAATAGTACCCCATAGTATGTGTGGACCACATTTTGTTAATTTCTGTGTTGGCAAACATTTAGGTTGTTTCTACATTTTGTTTGATTTGGTTTGGTTTTTGAGAGTCTCACTACACAGTTCAATTGCTCCTTCAACTCACTGTACCCCAGGCTGACCTTAAATTCATGGTAATCCTACTGCCTCAGCCTCCTAACTGCTGGGATTACAGGCATACACCACCACCATATCAGGCATGTACTTTTTAATTATTGCTAATAATCCTTCAGTGAACATGCAAGTATCTGTTTAAGCCATTGTTTTCAGTTATTTTGGATGTAAATTTAGGAATGGAATTATGTCCTAGAACTGTTTGTTGAAAAGACTGTTCCCCCATTGAATTGTCTTGGTTCCCTTGTCAAAAATCAGTGGAGTACTGATGCATGGGTTTATTTCTAGACTCTCATTTCTACTCCATTGTTCTACATGTCTAATTACTATAGGTTGTAACAAGTTTTGAAATCAAGAAATATAAGTCCTTCAATTTGTTGTTTTTGACAGTTGTCTTGGCTATTCAAGATTTCCTGTAAGTCATGAATTGATTTTTCTTTATTTTGCCAAAAAAGGCTCTTAGAATTTTGTTAGGTGTTGTGTAGGATTTGTAAATCATTTTTAGTAGTATCAATAATAGTTTTTCTACCTTCAGACCAACTATGTCTTTCCATTTATCTTGATCTTTAATTTCATCCTGGCAGCATTTTAATTGGTTAGCTAGTCACTTCAAGTTAGGCAGGTAGATAGCTACCTGGTTATCTCTTTACATGTACAACCAGAAAATTGACTTCAGTTCCATTTATGTCTGCTTACCCTACTTTATTTACTAAAAATGTACTATATATGAGGTACTTTGCTTATATTAATGATAAATACGTTCACTTATTAACCAAATAATTGTTACAGAAATAATGGATTTAATTTAGAATAAAGCAGCTTGCAACATACCATGAGAAACTAAAGTGAAAAAATTACACCTACTCAGAGACACAGCCTTCCCTTCATAAGGAGAGAGGATTTAAGATACAAAAATGATGAAACAGGACATTCCAGAAAAAAGCAGTGTGGACAGAGAAGCAGTCATTTAGGTAGACTATGGGAGGTAATGGAGATAAGAATGAAAAGATTGTTTGGAGGTTTGGATGCTGTATTTTATTAAGGATGGGAAACCACTGAAGGTTTTGAGCAATGATATAGTGACATGGTCTTCACTGTGCTGTGGAAAAATTACTCTTAACAGTGGACTCAGACAGTTTGGAGATAGGCAAACTGATTTGGAATAGTCTAGACAAGAAGTAATGAGGACTTCTTTTAAATTAGGTAGTGGCAATGGGAGAGGAATCGAGGGGTGAGGTTTCCAAGGTTGTATCAAGACGTTAACAGGCTTTGGCACATTATGGTTGATAGTGAGATAGAAAAGTCAATGGCAGTATATCTATGTGAAGACAAGATTTCTATCTCACAAGATGGCTATATGAGAACATGAGTTACTATCAGTTAAGTGAAATACAAAAAGAACAGGATAGGGGGCAAAGGTGTTAAGTGATGTTTTTTAATGTACTCACATGGATAGTACCTGTGCCTGGCTTAACATTTATTGTGGGTGGTGTGTGTTGCCTTCAGCAGGCTTTACAATGAGGTTATCACAGTGCTTGTTCTTGTACCTCTAGGGCCCTAAGAGCTACAGTAAAGTTCCAGATTTGAAGGATACTGGCTGGCCGGGCGTGGTGGCACACGCCTGTAATCCCCACTCTCAGGAGGCTGAGGCAGGAGGATTGTTGTGAGTTTGAGACCAGCCGAAGCTACAAAGTGAGCTTAAGGCCAGCCTGAACTGCATAGTGAGACCCTGTCTCAAAAAGACAAAAAAAAAAAAAAAAAAAAGAAGGATACTGGGATACTGGCTGTCTACATATACTCATTTATTCATTCATTCAATAAACCCTAATAAAAATCCCCTGTCAGTCACTGTGGGAAACACTGGAGCTATAAAAATGAGTTAGTCTTTGGAAGGCTAAGGGAGAGAATCACAAGTTCAAATCACATAATGACAATTTTGTGACTTACTGAGATTGTAAAAAAAAAAAAGGCTGGGGATGTAGCTCTGTGTGAAGGATCTGGGTTCAGTCTGTATTGGGGGGCAGGAGGGAAAGTAGACATTTTCCCTGTACTTAAGGGCTCTCTTAGGAGCTGTCCCATTTGTGACCCATTATTATAGAGTGGTTTATTTATACAGTACTTTCATAAAATACATTAGATTCTTATTTCCATTAGACAAGTTTTTTTTTTTAATTCCTTTATTCATTTCTTGTCATTTTTACTAACTTTCCTGCATTTGATTTTGAACTTTATATTCCAGGATTATAGTGTCACCTATGGACACTGCCCAGAAATCACTGTGTACACAAGCTGCTGCTACTTTCCTAGTGCAGCACAACTCCCTTCCTTGTGGGCAGAAAATAAAAAGTCCCTTCTTAGCATGTTGGTAGAGGTGAGTCTTTCCTTTTAGAAGCACACTTTTGGGAGCATGTTCAGTGAAAAGCTTTATCAATACATTGTCTTTTACCAAAAACTTACATTTATTATAAATGTATATTGAAAGGAAAGTTTTGTTCATTTTACAATAAACTTGCTGTAATTTGACCTTGTGAGATGTTGGAGGTCCTTTAATCTACCACACTGGTCCTGGAGTCAGTGCACTGTAGTGGGAAGGAAATCACAGCATGAAAAGATTGGGTCCTAATGTTTTATGCTTTGACTATACCAGGGCTATCTTTTATCTCAATGTTTATAACTGAAGCATTGATTAAGTAGCAAGTGTAGCCAACAGTAGAGAAGAAAGAATAAGTCAGCCTTATAGGGCAGTTTTGTTTTTAATCTTGCCTCAAGAATATCTAGCATTATAAAACATAAATTTATATTTCAAACTTTTTCTTATTTCAGGTTCACAAGGGAGTTCATGGATTTGTTAAAGATAAGACTGGAAAACCAGTTTCTAAAGCAGTCATTGTACTCAATGAAGGAATAAAAGTACACACAAAAGAGGGAGGTTATTTCCATGTGTTATTAGCCCCAGGTGTCCATAACATTAATGCGATTGCCGAGGGGTACCAGCAACAACATTCACAGGTAAGAAATTTAAATTGAGTAGTAATATGTACAACTATGGTTTGTTTTGTTTTATTTTGTAGTACTGGAGATAAACAAAGACCCAGGGCCTTGTACATATAGACAACTCCACATTGAGCCCCCAGTCCTGTTTTAAAATATTGAGTCTCATTCATTGCCCAGGTTGGACCTGAATTCGTGGTTTTCCTGCCTCAGCCACCTGAGTAGCTAGGATTACAAGTAAGCACCACTACTCCTAGCTAAATTCTTATTGTTAGGAATAATTTATTTTACTTTGGAACTCTTGTTAGGAAGCACCAAAAGGATAAATAAATAGTATGGCCACTTTTTGATTATGGTGTTTCATTATCTTTTCATTGCCTCTTTAGCAATTAAAGAAAAGTTTTATAGCATTTTGTGTACCTTAGGTGACAATGAATCATCTCTTTGGTTTGCTATGAAGGCCCTAGAAACATACTAGTGATACAGTATACATTAAGTAAACCTTTTAATAATTCTTGCACTTTCCTCTTTCAGGTCTTTGTACATCACGATGCAGCTAGTCCTGTGGTAATAGTCTTTGACACAGATAACCGGATATTTGGTTTGCCAAGGGAGCTTGTGGTAACTATATCAGGTAAACAAATTTCATTTTTTAGTAGCTGAAACTAAAACCAGTTATTTCACTCTAAGAGTGGATCACATCCATAATCACCCACAGGTAATACTTTTTTCTAACGTCTTCTTATCTAAACATGGTTCATCCTTCCTGTGCTCTCCTGCCTTTCACCTTACTGGATCAGGTCTGCACCCAAATGTTACCTCCACAGAGGACTTCCCTGATCACTCTAGTGACGGAGTGCCCTGTCACTATTTCTACCACATTTGTTTCATAACTTTACACAACTCCCTGATGTTATAGTATATATTTGTTCATTCTCTTGTCCATTTTCAATCTTTCCCACTAAAACATAATCTTGGACTGCAGAAAGTTTATCTATTTCCCAGAACCTAAAGTCATGATTAGCAGGTAGTGGGTGTTAATGAGGAATTGTTGAGTGAGTGAATAATTTGTTTTGTGTTAAGGTCACAATTTCCTAAAACTTAGCTCTGTATTAGTTCTGGCTTTCCAAGATCCAAGAAAGAGGAAATTTTTTTTCCAAAGTCATTTGTACCATTGTTTGAATTACTGAAAGGTCAGGAAGAAAATAATATATTGCAGGCCAGAGGTCCCTAGTGGAGACAAAGTGCTACATTGGAAACATGGTGCAGGCACAGGTCCTATTGTGGAATATTTAAAGAATGCTTAGCTTAAACCAGATAAAGTGAGAATAACTTAGCAGTTAAAAACACAGGAACTAGGAGAACCAGCCAGATAGCTCATTGGATTAAAGCACCTGCTTAGGCAGACACTGGGACCAGGATTTGATCCCTAGTGCCATGCCGACCTCGCCCAGGGTGCACTGAGACAACTGAGACAGGAAGATCACTAAGAGTCCAAAACAGGATCACTATGAGACCCTACAGTCCCTGTACCCTACAGTCCCTGTACTAAATACATTAAAAAAAAAAGTCAAAAACACAGGAACTAGGATCATCTATGGTTTAAATCTGACTCTGCCACCCATTAGCTGTTACAAATTTTTATTTATTTATATGGATATTTATATTTATGTATTTTTTATAACTAAGACTTTTTTTTTTTGGTTTTTGTTTTTATTTTAGGGAAGGGTCTACACGGTGTTCAAGGTCTCACTACCAGATAGGACTCATAGTGATGCCTGTATACAGCCTCCAAAGAGCTGGGATTATAGGTGCACACCACCATGCCCAGTCTCAATTGTCCTCTCAGCACTCCCCAGGGGCAGGGTGCTGGCAGGGGATTGAACCCTAGAAGGCACTTTAATCTGCTGAGCTGTTTGGCTGGCCCTTACTAAGACTCTTGATAATTTAAAATAAAGGAAACAGTAGTTTATTGAAAAACAGATTGTGTAATTTCATTTTGGTAAGACTTGTATGTAACCATACATAAATAAAGATCTGGGAAAATATGCACCAAGGTAATTAAATATATTTCAGGGTAATAGAATATAGAGATGTAGATTTTTGATTTGGTCATTTTATTTTAAAATTTTGCACACTATATACATGTAATCTTTCTAGAATAATAAAAGGTTGAGCCGGGCGTGGTGGCGCATGCCTGTAATCCCAGCAGTCAGGAGGCTGAGGCAGGAGGATTATTGTGAGTTCGAGACCAGCCTGAGCTACAAAATGAGATTAAGGCCAGCCTGAACTACATAGTGAGACCCTGTCTCGAGAAGACAAAAAATAAATAAATAATAAAAGGTTGAATTTATAGACAATAAATACAATAAAGGTTCTTATGTACATACAATAGAAATAAATGAGCATGTTATTAAAAGTGCCATTGTTAGTAGCAGCTTATTTATATCCTTAAGGAACACATCTGTACGTAACAATTTTTATTTTACAGGTGCCACCATGTCAGCATTAATCCTAACAGCTTGCATTATTTGGTGCATCTGTTCAATCAAGTCTAACAGACACAAGGATGGTTTCCATCGGCTTAGGCAACATCATGATGAATATGAAGATGAAATACGCCTAATGTCAACCAGCTCGAAGAAGTCCCTCTTAAGCCATGAGTTCCAGGATGAGACAGACACTGAAGAGGAAACATTATATTCTAGCAAACATTGAAAAATATACTTTGCCTATCTCCCAGCTAAGTACCAAGCAAAATTACAGCTCCTCTTGGGAGGCACTCCAATAAGAAAAGAAGACTGTCTTGTTTCTTCAAAGAGCTTTGGGAAGATAACTTGCTAAATCTTTATTTTCTGTGAATTTTGTTGGCAGTTTTGAACTTCCCTTCCTGAAAGTACTCTTACCTTTTTTAAAAAATTTAATTTGTATTTATGCAGCAGAGATGGAACAGCCACTTTTTCTTTTTTCCCTTTACAGTGAGCTACTTGGAGCTTATGTAATCACAGCAAAAAGCCAACTGGCAGAGATTGTAATTTGCACATCAGGTGTTTACTAGTTAATGGCTTTAGATTTTTTTCTTTAAAGGCCAAAAGAATCCAGAAACATTAAACAGGGACAACAGTCATATTCTGACATAAAAGCTTTAAAAACTCAAGGTTCTTCTCAACCTGAGGAGTACTCTTCTCTAGTTATTAAATAGCTGGAGTTTCTCTTATTCAGGTTTAATGGAGGTTGAATGATTTTTAAACTTATATAGCATTAGGAAATGAATAAGTGGGCTTCCGCACTTGTCTTTCTACCTGTTTCCAGGCTTGATGATAACTGGTGGGCTGTGCTGTAGCAGGATTTCACTACCTCTCTTGAAAGATGTAACAAAGTTCTAAGTATTCTCATTTTAAGGGAGAACTTATTGCCTTTATTGTGAAAAATATTTGTCCACTTGAACAGAACTGAGAGGGAGATCTAGCAAAGCTGAAATTCATGTTGCCTGTCTTTTAACTTGGAAAAAACCACAGGTGCTGCTGCTTTTATCTGTGAAGCACTAGTTTATTCTAGGAATGCCTAAATCTTTAATATTTCCTAAATTTGAACCTTTTTCTATGTTGTACACTTAGGGTTTTCAGATGACTCGGCCATCCACAAGATCTGAATTGTACTGAAAATACCTAGAAGCGTGGAAGAGATCTCCTTGTACATTCTTAACCTATGTTTAGTATAGATACAAAATATCTATACTTTGTGCTCCAGCTATTTCTTTTTGCCCTGTAATAGCATGCTATTATTGAAATATCTTCCTTAATCTTCTTTACATTGGCCTCTGCAAATGATTGGGTTCTTTGTCCTAATGTCTTACTTGAAAGTTTTGTTTTTTTGGACCAACCAATTTTGTCAAACATCTAATTGAAAGCTTTAAAATAAGGCTCCCTCCATTTAAAAAAAAAAAAAAAAGTAAATTATGGACTACTGTTTGATATAACACTGTGGTGGGAAAGTATCATTTTCACTGCCAGTCATGTAAAGACCTCAGATATTTGCATTTATTGTGTCCATCTGATGCTGTTCAGTGGAAATGATACTTTTTATGAGTCTTACCAATGATCTAATCATTTAATACCTTTGAATGTTTTAATGGCCAAATTGCTGCTGAACTTGTAAAATCAGGGGATCAAAAAACTAGCTCTTATTTTTTCAAATTATATTCATTAGTCTAGTAGTTATTCCAAAGCCTTCATGTGGAGTATTTATTCCATTCACCTAGGCCTTTTAACCAGGTTTTGTGAGTGATACATCCAAAGTGGCTCTATAAAATAGAGATTTTTATTTAGTAGGAATAATGAGGTCATGACATTTGTTAAAAAACATCTGTGATATGTTTGGGTGGTTTAAGGTTAAGCCATTCTGGTATTAATCCTAGTATTACAGTAGCAACTCTAAATTCTGCCACCTTTTATCCCATTGCATTCATAGAACAAAGTTTATGGGATGGTAATATTTAATGAAATATTATTTAATTTCTTCTAATAACACTACAATTTCCTTATAAAAGTGGTGCATTACTTTTTTTTCAGCATTATTATTTAGAATACAAAGTCAGCCAACAAGGGGCCTGCAGGTAGTTGGCCCTGCTTGGACACTGCAACTAGAAATGAAATGAATTTGATGTGACAGCCTTTACTTTATTGGCATTGGTCTTCACTAGAAGATGTTTTCACATTTATTTCACTCTTGAACTAAATATATCTTTAATATTTTAATAAACATCTCACTGGCTGGAGGCCATGCCTTTTAAGTATATATAAAATTTTTAAAGAGATGAACATACAGATAATCTTTTAATAATTTTTCCTAAAAGGAAAATCAAGTTCTGTTATGTCTTAAGTCAGTAATAAATGTTTAAATGATACATTTAGCTGGAAAACAAGGCCTTTTCAGCCTGTGTTACCTGTGAACATGAATGTACAGGATCCATGACTACTGTGTTCTAAGCCCTGCTCAGTCTTTTATTTGTGGATCTAAAATGATTAGACCACATTAACAACTGAAGGCATTGAAGCAATATGGGATGGGGGATACATTTCTTCAGTATTTCTCCTAAAGACTTTCTATCTCCTCGGAGTCATGGAGGCAAGTAAGTATCACAGTATTAAATAATGTGCCCAAATCTGAGTTGTGCCTTTCTTTTCTCACAAGGCATAGTTTTGTCCTGGTGACCAGTTTGTAAGCCTTTATCCCCTCCTGGCTCCTTAATAAAAGCAAAATGATGGAGTAGATAATGTTCAAAGTGTCTGTCTATGTAATTGTACTTGTACTGATCATGTAGTTTGGTAAGATGAGCCCATGCAATTTCAGAAAGACAGACTACAGTTCTAATGTAAATTTGGTGAAAATATGTGGTTAGTAAGTAAGTTCCAATCCAGTTCAGGTATGCCTATAATTCTGATTGAAAGGAATTTACTTTGGAGCTTTGCCATCTTTCAGAAAGGAAACATTGTATTTTGGGCTCACTGTGATTGAATGGTTAATCTTTGGTAACTCTGATCTGAATGAAACTTGCTGAATTAGTGAATATTAAACTTAAAACCTAATTATGAGTTTAAAATAAAAGGTAGTGCTAATGTCTGAGTTTATTGTATTTTTAACACCAGATTACTTAGTAGCCATGACCAGCTCCTCTGTTGACATTCTCAGCATTATTTTTTATCTTCTTGTTGCCAGAAATGCATTTGTGCCAGGTTTTACCCTGCTATATTAAAAGCTTCTTGGCTGTAAACTATGATAGTGCTCTATGTTATGCTTCTCTACTGGAATTGTTTTAACAGTAGCATTTCCCCCATGTTCTGCTTTATTGTCACTACTAAAATTTCCACTATAGTTAGTGTTGTGATTTTTCTACCTAGTAATTTTCTGATAACTCTTTGGGTTTGTGATTTGTTTTAATTAAAGCAGTTTTAGGGGAGGGTTTAGGGTCCTTGATTAATCAGCTAAACTTAGGTTTCTAGTTCATGAAGAAATCTCCTCCAACACCCAGTTCTATTGTTTGGTAGTAACTAATGATTCTATTTTATTTTCAGAATATTAGGCTGGTTGATTTTTTTTTTTTTTTTTTTATGGTACCAGGGATTGAACTCAAGACCCTGTGTTTGCCAGGCAAGCGCTTATTCTACTGAGCTATCGCCCTGACCTTTGCCTGGTTGATTTTGATTTGACAGAAAACATAAAATTAGAAAGTAGGTTACCATTTTGAAACAACTGGATGAAAATCATGTAAATATGTATGATTCTGATTTTTATAAATGGCATAACATGAGTACACTAGCTACATTCTGTGCTGGCCATGCTGCATACTTTCTGGAGATATGACATACGGTATTTTTTATACTCTTAACCTCTCCATTTTCTCAGAACGATGCCCCCCAGTTCGAGACCTTATCTATAGCTATTTATATGACATGCTCAGTACCATACATTTTAAGTGCTTCAGTCTTTGGTTTATTTTATGCACTGTGCCTTCAAAATAAAAATTTTAAAAGGGACTTTAAATGAAGTTGAATAGTTTTAAAAAGTCAATCTGTGTAATTTATGTGAAACCTAACTGTAATGAGGTCCTTTCTGTTTTTTATATGTAAACAGATCTACTAATCCTGTATAAAAGTTATTTTATGATGTTTGTCTTTGTGTTTTGTCTCATAATCTTTTATCCAAAGCAATAGGCAAGAAAATTATAGTTTCAGTTTGAAAGTTTATGTAGTTTTTCTACCTATCCCAGAGGAAAAATAATACCAGGATCAGAACACCAGGTGTCACCTATAAAATGTTTGTTTTTATGAATTGACTCCAAAGAAAATTTGTTTCTCAAGTAGTCATATCATATATAGTAACCACAGTTTTCTTTTCAGTTTGTAGTTCATCTAGAATGACACAATCATTCAACAATGATACCACAAATAGTATCACCCTGTGCCTTAGGTTCAGGTTAAAGGTTGAAAGGGTCCATATAATCATTTTAAACTTGTTAAAATCCTTTGTCCAGGAGAATCCTGAAGAATAATGCATCCTGGTACTTTAAAGAGTGACAGTGAATTCACTATCCTAACAAGATTTTTACAACATTTATTGTTACTACTAATCTGCTAGGGATTGAGAAAGAAAATTGTATAAGACACATGGGATCTGATGACAAAGAACTGATAGTACAAATTAGAAAAACAAAAATGGAAATAAGCTTCCCTTCATTAGTGTGTGCTTTCTCTCCAAAACAAAGTGTGTTGTAAGGAAGTAGAGCAGAAAGGTTTGAGCTTGATAAACTCATCTACAGTTGATTTGCAGATCTTCCATTTGCTTCCTAGCTAATCTTATATGAGGGTTTTTTCTTTTGTTCTTTGTTTTTGTATTTTTTTAGGGAAGGATCTACAAGGTATTCAGGGTCTCACTATTAGATCAGACTCCTAGTGATCCACCTGTTTGCCTCCCAAGAGCTGGGGTTATAGGCGTGTGCCACCATGGGCTGTGTCTCAATTGCCCTCTCAGCGCACCATAGGGGTGGGGTCAGCCCGGCAGGCCTGGGGATCAAACCCCTGCCCCCCTGCACCTGCTTGCAGGTGCTTTTAACCTGCTGAGCTATTTGGCTGGCCCTTATATGAGTTTCATAACATTCCCTGAGTCTCAATATCTCAGGTAATAATGCTGATAAGATTATAGTGGGAATGAAAAGTTTTGTTAGCAAAAGGCCAATATTATTGACAGAATTGAATGCCTGTAGTAACACATCATTTTCCTTTATTTGCTGTTTTCTGATCACTCTGAAAGTTATTTACCAAATATATGAGTGAAAATCTTTTTTGTAGGTGGTCTTTTTAATTTAGAGGAAAGACTTAGACTCAAATACTTGTTGGAAAATTTCTTCCATTGCCTAAAAGAAGACAGTAAAGTTGTAATTGTGCCAAATACTTTATATTTGGATTTAAAATGAAATTAGATTGTATTTATGCTTTAGTGAAGACTCCTCCCATGGAACATCTGAACAGTGATAATGGTTCTTTTTCTCTCAATGTTTGAAATGTTTTCTGGAATTTTCTCATACCTTAATGAAAAAGTTATTTGGTTCATTTTTTAAACAGTAACCTAACTAATTTTTCAGGTTTCTAGAAGTTGATTATTGTCAGCAAAGTAAATATGATGACCACTGTTCTTAATTATGAATAAGTACCATCATGTAGGTTATCTTTCATTCTTACTTGCAACTTGAGTGCCGGCTAATTCTATTACTGTTTATTGGAGACCTCAGATAAATCATAACATACTTAAACAGCTGTGAAATTAGAGAAAGCCCAATGTTTCATATTATAGTTTCCACCCACATTGACCAGTAGAATGTAAAAAGCAAAGTTGTTTTTTTGGCACTTAGGGCTAAGGTCGAATGGAATTCTGTTCTCTATTACTGTACTTTGTAAACAAATGTAGACAAGATGAGCACAAATGAGATAGTTTGGTCTATATGGAGTAGAAAAGTATTGTGCTTTAGACGTCAGTGTGGAAGAAACCAAAGACAAAGGGGTGAATTACTTGATTAGGTTAAAGGTATGGTAATTGAAAGTCAACATATATTAAAGCAGATGTCTTAGCTTACACAAAGATAGTATATATTGACTTAATTGGAAGAAATATGAAGCAGGGAGAGGAAGAAGCTATGGATGAAAAATCAAAGTAGGTGGAAAAATTTAAGATTAAATGTGGGAACTGCATATTAACCAGCAATTGTAATATGCATATTTCATGATTATCAAATTGAGTGAAAGTGCCAGGGTTCTGGGGAAAGTTTAGATTGCTAGAACTGAGTCACTACTAATTTAAAATATTTTAAGATAATATTTATAATTACTATTACTTACTGTGTGCACCACATGGTGCCCAGGAGAGTTTTTCAATACCAAATAGTCCTTTGATACAGTGTCTGAAAAAAGAGAGATCCTAAATGCATTTATCCTAAAGAGAGGCAGAGAATAAATGTAGAGAAAACAGATTATGATAATGACTAAATTGGTGGACTGCAAGACTTTTCAAAAGTAATTTTAGAATAGTTTTAAATTGCAAAGAAAATACACTTAGTTTCTGAATTTTTAATGTGAAGGACCTGAGTGTTAGGAGAGCAAACAGGAAGGATTGTGTCGTTTTCTACCTAGCAGGATTTGAACACTTTTGAAAAGGAACTGGGCATAGATAATAGAATGTCTAGAACCTAATGACCTAAGGAAAGCTTGGTTGGTCTGGAGTCAAGTCATGCTGTACTGCTTGTGAGTGAGTTAAACTCTGATCTCTAGTTTCATCCTAGAGGTGGAGACCACAATTTTTCATCACCACTTAAAATGAGCAATAAAGTTCTATCCAAGTTTCAGATGTTGACATTATCAAATGTCTTAAAACAGATATACTTACTATTGTCAAAGAAGTAAGATAACAGGTTGGCCAAATAGCAGATTAAAGTGCCTGCAAGCAGGCACAGGGGTCAAGGGTTCAATCCCTGGGCCTGCCATGCTGGCCCCACCCCCTGGACATGCTGGGACAGCAATTGAGACTGGACGTGGTGATGCATGCCTGTAATCCCAGCTCTTGGGAGGCTGTAAACAAGTAGATCACTATGAGTCCCATTAGTAGTGAGACCCTGAACACCCTATAAACCCTTCCCTAAAAAAAAAAATAGTAATGATAATAAGCGAGAGAGTATCACAGAATATTATAAGATAGGAACTTCTGGAAATGAAAGTACAGAAACTAAAATCAGATAATTGTAATGCCAGATAGCACACAAATAATGAACTAGAAGTGAAAAAAATTGGTATGCATCACAGATCAAAAGATAGAAAATATGCATTAAGATTAGAAAAAAGGTGAATTTAAGATAATTGTGTGTTAATGGAGAGTGCATGTAAGATCTTAACACTGAGCTACATTCTCCCTTTTTATGTATTTATTTTGAGACATTCTCACTAAGTTGCCCAGATGGGACTCAAATTTACAGTCCTCCTGCCTCAGCCCTCCAGAGTGTCGACAAGTATAGATCTGTGCCACCACATCTGCTGAATTAGTTAAACATGTTTGTTTAGCATATGTTTGACAGAGCTAGAAGAAAGAACAGAAAGAATGGAGCCTAGGAAACTTAGATTACTAATTTATCTACATTGATCATATATCAGTCTATTGATTAAAGAAAGTCAATTCAAGGAAGAAAATATGACCATCCATATATATATCACACCAATCAGAGCACCAAGGACAAATTGAAAATAAAGCAGATGGGAGGGCTGGGGAGATAGCTCAAGGTCCTGAGTTCAATCCCCAGTCCTTGCATGCACAAAGCCCTTGGTTTAATTCCCAGCACCACAAAAACAAAACACAATGGGGAGTAACAACTGTGTCGCATGATAAATATGGTGGTTGCTTTCATGTGATCATTCTCATTGTATCCCTATATTAAATGCCATATATGCCTACCTGTTGGGGCCAGGGAGATGGCTCAGTGGAAATAAGTGCTTCCCTGGCAAGCGCAAGGTCCTGAGTTCAATACCCGGTTCCACAAAAAAAAAAAAAGCCTACCTGTCATTTTAAAACTACACTAGAAGTGCTGGATACAACATTAAGTAATCTCAAAACTTAAATTCTATTCAGTATGTCTTCCAAGAATGAAGTTCCAGATAGCAGAAAACATTTGTGGCAACCTAATTACTTCTCTCCCACTATTTTATTTCAAAATAATGCCAAACAAGACAGAAAAGGCGAATCTACACTGAAATTAGTGTAATTTGAAGAAAGTTTGAACTCTCAAAATTAGAAAAACCACTAAACCTTAGCGTATACTATTACATGACCACCCAGCCCCACCCCACCACAAGGTAATGTGGATGGAAATACACCACAAGGAAGACAGAAAAGGGATGCTAGCATGCTGGTGTAAAACTACTGCCAGAAAGACAAAGCCTGAAGTCTGAGTGGTCTAAGTGTGTCCAAGCAGATCAGAGCACACACTGTAGGGAAGGAGCAGGCTTCAGAGTGAGCACAACTTATAAGGGGACAGGTATGATTTAAAGGCACTGCCTTTGGAACACAGCGTCTAGTAACAGCACATAGTGAACAAGAAAGAAAAATACCCTTTGACAATTAGGAATGAAAGAAACAGAAGTGGATAACTTAGAATCCTTTTAGTCAAAGATATCTGAATTTGGAGCAATTTCAAACCTCCTCCGCTAAAACCAACAAAAACTCCAATAAAATACCAAAACTTTGCTCTGTTGACAGAATTTATCTCAGCCATTACAATAACAAAAATTAATATTGATAAGAATCAAATGGCAAAGATAGCCTCTTTAACAAATGGTGCTGGAAAACATGGCTTTCTACATGCCAAAAACTAAAACTTGACCCAGGTCTATCACCGTGCAGTAAGTTAAAGTCAAAACAGATTAAAGATCTAAACATTAAAACAGAAACACTCAATCTCCTGGAAGAGAAAGTAGGAGGAACTCTTGAAGACATAGGGGTAGGTAGAATTCATGAACAAACATATATTCGCACAGGAAGCACTTGAAAGAACCAACAACTGGGATCAACTCTTCTTAAGGAGCTTCTGCGTGTCAAAAGAAATTGTCAACAGAATGAAAAGACAACCCACAAATTTTGAAAAAATCCTAACTAATAAGCAATCAGACAGAGGTCTACTGTCTAGAATATATAAAGAACTAAGATATAACAGGGCCCTCAGATTTAAAGACCCAATTCAGAAATGGGCATCTGAGATGAATACACGCTTCTCAGAGGACGAAATTAAAGAAGTGAATAAATATATGAAAAAATGCTCCACATCGCTAGTCATCTGTGAAATGCAAATAAAAACAACACTGAGATATCATCTCACTCCAGAAAGAATGGCTATCATAAGGAAATCAACCAACAACAAATGTTGGAGAGGTTGTGGGGAAAAGGGAACACTTCTCTGGTGGGAATGTAGACTGGTACAACCATTGTGGAGGTCAGTGTAGAGAGTCCTCAAAAGAGTAGGACTAGAAATCCCATTCAAGCCGGCTATTGGCTATCACCCTACTGGGAATTTTCCCAAAGGATCTGGAAACATTGTATCATAGTGATATATGTGTACCTAGGTTTATAGCAGCACAATGTGTGATAGCAAAATTTTGGAAACAACCAAGATGTCCATCACATGAGGAATGGTTGAAAAAGATATGGTATTTCTATATAATGGAGTATTACACAGCTATTAAGAATGATAAGTTTGAAGCATTTATACTGAAGTGGATGCCACTTGAACATATACTCGTAAGTGAAATAAACCAGACACACGTGTAAATATTGTATAGTCTCCCTAGTATAAGAAGCGAAAAGCAGAAATATAAATGGAAATGTACAACAACAACTAAAATCAATTGAGTCAGATAAGGCAAAGTGAATGGCATATGCTGCAGGATACTAATCAGCTTTTCTTCTGGATAGTTAACAACCTAAGTTCACAGATCAAAGTTGGAGAAATAGAAGAGCCACAAGGCCAGCCAACATTTTGGCCCTAGCCTTTCAAGGTCAGCGAAGACTCAGGACATAGGAGAACCTGTACTGCAACATCATGAAACTCAGTTGAGCTCCAAATTTTCTGAACAAGGAGATTATGGAGCCACAGAGGAAAGAGATCGAAGTT
>PVKA01022264.1:0-37361 GCA_004027165.1 Ctenomys sociabilis
CAAGTTTTGAGAGCAAACAGTTGTTTGATTTTCACTTTTGTTCCCTTTATACTTTGATGTATACTTAGATCTTTTTCTCCTAGCTTTTTTTCCCACCTTTTTTCTTAGTTGTACATCTTTATGCTTGCTTTTTTTCTCGGATTTAGATTCTAAAATGTTCTCTTTCATTTTGGTAAATTTTCCTGGTTGAATCAGCCTTAGTGATAAATTAATTTTGTCTTTGTTCCACTGACAGACATATTTTTCTTCATTTTTTGGTATGTGCATCTTTAATACTGGGTCTACATATATGATTCTTTCTAATTCAAAAGGCTGCCCTTCCAAATGACTGGTCTCAAAATCACCCAAGGCATCAGACTGACTCAGAGTATTAAAATGCTCCTTTATGTGGCGACGGAGTGATACAGTTCTTGGTAAGGTATCAGCAGCAGGCTTAGTTTCATCTGAATCAAAATCAGATCCTACTGTGTCTTGAGGAGAAGGATGCATTTGCTCTAGGAATTTAAAAACATAAGTGAGAAACACAGTTTTACTTTCTGGAATTTGATTTTCAACAATTTCAGCACTTAAGTTTCATAAGTATAAGTCATTTTATAGTGTATCTACTGTTATTTTAAGTAAATAATAACCTGGCAGACTTGCCATCTATTTACCTGTCAATAATCAACTGATGGCTATATGTAACTTCTGTAAGAATTTTATAAAATCCTTTTCTTTTTTGTGGTACCAGGAATTGAACTTGGAACTTTGCACTTGCCAGGCAAGCACGTATTCTACTGAGCCATCTCCCTGGCCCATAAAATCTTTAAAAATATTTCAACATAAGTTTTATGTGTTCCTGGTTCAAAGGTTTAAAGAAAGATGATTATTTTGAGCATGGAGGAACAGAACCTCAGGTTCCAAAGTAGGACAAATACACGGAAAAAAGGAGGGCTGAGTTGTTCTTTGAAAAATTAGTGAAAATAGGATAAAAGGCTTTTCAGGCAAGAAATACAATGCTTTATTAGGAAAAGTGGGCTATTCACCTATGTCTGTTTATGCCAATACTATCTCTTCTTCAGAGCAGTTATCTGGAAACTGGGACATCTATTTAAAAGTAATAGAATGTCAAGGAGCTCAGCTTTGAGTTTAAACACTTTTTCTTACCATCTGGATTATTTCTTGTAGTGTTTTACTTCTGTGAGTCTATATAAAATGGAACTGGGGGCTGGGGAGATAGCTCAGTGGAATAAGTGCTTGCCTGGCAAGCACAAGGTCCTGAATTTAATCACTGGTAGCAAAAATATTCCCAGGCAGTTGTGAGTTAAATGAGACAATGTATATAACATAACCAGCACAGAGGCTGAAACACAGCAGGGCTTACTAAACTGCAGCCAGAGTTACAGTCAATATTTCTGCTTGCAGGGCCGGCGGTATAGCTCAGCGGACTAAGCGCTTGCTTAGGTAAGCGTAGGGACCAGGGTTCGATCCCTGCTTCCGCTTGCCGCGCCGGCCCCGCCTTTGGGTGCGCTGAGCCGGCGATTGGAGTCCAGGCGTGGTGGTGCGCGCCTGTAATCCCAGCACTAGGGAGGCAGAAAGCAGGAGGATCACTATGAATGTGGGCTGCATAGTGAGACCCTGTGGACAAAAAAAAAAAAAAAAAAAAGAAAAAGAAAAACCAAAATATTTCTGCTTGCAGATTTGGCATAATGGATGGATGTAATTTAAATCTACATTATTTTCATTTGTATTATTGTTATGTAAAATAAACTGATTTGCCTTGAGAACACTAGATGAACACATTTACAAAGTTAAAACCAAGGGAGAATTAGAGAAGTTTGATTATGTTACTTGTTGCCGAAGTGATTTGCCCTTAATATTTTCATATTTTTACTTGAATTACCTTCTATTTGGGATGATCCTCCATGCCCGGGAAGGTCATTTTCTTGAAAAGGATCTTGCCTTAGAAAATGTCAATGAAAACCATAAATTTACTTAGCAATTATGTGGGAAAAACAAAAAACAAAAACAAAAACAAAACTTAATGGTAACTACACAAAGGCTGATTTGTTATGACTGATATTCAACTCCTATCAAGTCCCACAGTTCTGCCTAAAAATATGGCACAATTTGTTTATTTTATTTTATTTTTATTTTTAATTTTTTTGTCTTTTTGAGACAGGGTCTCGCTATGCAGTTCAGGCTGGCCTCGAGCTCACTTTGTAGCTCAGGCTGGTCTCGAACTCACAACAATCCTCTTGCCTCAGCCTCCCGAGTGCTGGGATTACAGGCATGCGCCACCACGCCCAGCGCCTGTTTATTTTCTTTTTGCAAATATAAAGTGCTAAGTGAAACTGAATTATGTCATTTTTTCTCCTAATGACAAGTATTTCTTTATTCCTTCCATAAGACAGATTTGTGTCCATGTCACGAAATGATTAAAAGCTTGGGGATTTTTTAATGTAGGAGTATGTAGTTTCCAGTTATGCTGAATTTTCTGAAATAACAGAATCTAGTTCAATCCCCAGTACCACTGGCCTCTTATGAAGTTCTTAAACACTGTTGTTATCTGGTTCATGAAACAAGAACTTTTCTTTATTCTCAAAACCTATTAGTGGCAATTCATCCTAATTGGAGTTTTATTTTTTGTTCTGTATTCAGAATTTCCTATTCTAGATGTCAAAAATTAAATGTTTAGGCAACAAATCTAGAGCTGCAGTAACTAGCAATTACTTTAGAAATCTTAAAAATGATTTATATTATGTTTTGCTTTTTGTTCATAACATTCCTTGTCAGATCTTCAATTGTAAAAGTTTAAAAGCTATTAATGACTAAAAACATTTGTCATTACTTCAGTGAGAAGGGGATAGATTTGTATAGGATGCCAGGGAACTGCTTTTGACAATAGTTCACCTGGGGGCAGTTAGCCTTTCCAGAGACTTGCCAATATCTGAAATCATTTTGTTTCTCAGAACTGGGAAGGGGGTTATTAATGGCAATGAATAGGTAGAGGTAAAAAATGCTTCACCATCCCACAATGGATGTGCAAACAATCACTGGACTCACAAGGTCCATTTCACTGTACCAAGGCTGAGGAGCTCCATGCTAGAATGAGGGCAGTATTCTGTATCTTAATTGAGTCTTTAGTTTTATAGGTATATATCTTAGTCAAACTCACTGTAAGGTGTAAGATGCGATTAAATCTCTAATCCATATGCAAATATAGTGTGCTGGATCCAAAAGGTGTAGAGTCTGACAGATAAGAAATTGCATTAGTGTGTGACAGGTGTGTTAAATACATACTTTTTTCCAAAACCAGACTATATTTAGAATGGCAAAAATCACTATTTTAATAATTTGTCAATTTCTTATAATAAAAATACGATACAGGGAAAAATATGACTGAAATAGTTGAAAAAATTTGTTAAGCTTATTTTTCTTAGAAACTTATTATATATATATATATATATATATATATATATATATAAAATTTTCTTATGTATATTCAGTAGAGAGACCATCTGACTCCAAATATGAGAGCCAGTATGATAGACACTTCCTTTCACAAATGGACCACAGAATGAAATTAATCTTGGTACTAATAATCATAGTAATGAAGGGGCCAGGGAGATGGTTCAATAGATTAAGTGCTTCCCTGGCAAGTGCAAGGGTCTGAGTTCAATCCCCGGTTCCGTAAAGAAAAAAAAAAAAAAATGAATTCAATACTAACAGTAAATCCTTTGCAAATAAGTCCTCGAGGTTATCGCCATTATTGGAATCCATTCCTGAGAGACATACTTCCTGGTTCTGTTAATGTATTAAAACAGAAGAAAACATTGTCTCTATTGAAGTATTTATATTTATTCAACAATACACACTTATTGGCAGTCTATTATAGTACCATGCAGTTTTAGGAACTGGCATTATAACAACTAAAAGAACAAATCCTATCCTCTTAAAACTTATATCCTACTGTAGGGAGAGAAAATTAAAAAGAAAACTGATACATACATAAATTTTAAATAGTTCTAAGTGTTATGAAGGAAACACCAAAATGAAATGACAGAATAAACACATTACAGGGTTCCTTTCTAAAGAGTGTATTTTACCTAAAGACTGAAAAATAATCCGCTACTGAAAAAGAGGAAGAAACAGCAAATAAAAATGCCACAGTACAGGCAAACTTCATTTTTATTTCCAGAAAGAAAGATTGAGGTGGCTAGTACACAGACATTGGCACTATGAGATCTATACTCAGAGGCCAGACGATGTAGGGCCCTGAGAGCCTAACATGTGAAATGCAGTCTCAGTGTGGTGGGAAAGCACAACCCTAAGCAGGGGGTACAATGAGAAGATGGAAAAGCTCAGCTGGGCCACTGTGGGCCAAAAGAGCCAAGAGAGCTGGGCATGGTGTGCACACTTAATCCCAGCACTCAGGAGGCTGAAGCAAGAGGAATGCTGCAAGCTCAAGGCTGGCTGGAGTATACAGTAAGTTCAAGAGCAGCCAGAACTACACAATGAGACCCTGTTTCAAAAGAAAACAAAAACAAAAAAGAGCCAAGGAATTAGAAAATCATCCCAGAAATCAAGCATGGCGGTGAGGCCCATTGGCAGGTCCTGAGATAAGGAATCATGAACAAGGACCCCACAGATCAGGACAGAAGGGAGGACGCCAAAGGAGAAGGAAGCTTCCCATGGTTTTGGCTTGAGCAGATTAATACACCCCTGTACTGGGTGAGTGAGAATTACAGGGGGAGGCAGAGGTACAGAATACATTTGGGACAGACAAAAAACACTGGATTATATGAAGCATGAGGTCGCTCTTAGACATGGAGATACTAAATAGGAGCTGTGTATGAGGGTGCATGTGAGCGTGGGTCTTGGGTGATGAACCTGGAAGTTACGAGCAGGTGGACATCCCCTCCCCTAGCTTTATATAATGTCTACCTGCTGGCTTTTTTTTTTTTTTTTTGAGACTGTGGAGTCCAGGCTGGCTTCAAATTTGCAGTGATCTTGTGTCAGCCTCCCAATGACAGGGTCTCATTATGTGGTTCAGGCTGGCCTGGAACTTGCAGCAATTCCCTTGTCTCATTTTTCTGAGTGCTGGCATTACACTACCATTTCCAGCCCTAAAAACATTATTTAAAAGAAGGAGGGGGGGTTTGAAAGCTGGATATGGTGGCACATGCCTCTAATCCCAGCATGCTAGGTGCCTTAGGCAAAGAGGATTACAAATTAGATCCCAGACCAGGCAACTCAGTGACATATGGAACAAAAAAGGAGCTGGGGTACAGTTCAGTGCAAAGGCCCTGAATTTAACCCCTGGTACCATTACAAAAAGGATTTGAAATTTGAATGGGACCCGGAGAAATTAAGATAGTTACTGCACTGCTCTTTCTAGAAAGGTTCTGTTGTGAAGAATAGCAGAGAAATAAGATAGGTACTATATGGGACCAGGTGAGGTTTTTTAAAATTTTCTTTTCCTTTTAAGTAAGAGATACCAATGCTCCTTTATATGAGGGCTGGAAGATGTAGTAGAAAAAAGAGCACAGGGAGAACAAATTTCTAGGGACGAAATTCTAAAGGAGACGTAGGAGGGGAATCAGACATGTGGGGAGCACAGGTTCTAGATAGGAGCAGACTCTTCCCACGTAATAAGAGGGGATGTGGGAATCACAAGAGTAGACAGAAGGAGGTTTGTAGATCTGTGTCAAAGAGGAGTTCCCATCTAATTCATAAGACACCATCCTAATTTAATTCAAGTGATTTTTTAAACCTGATTATTTATAACATTTATTTTATAGTGAATAGGCTAAAACTGTTTATCAGAAATAAAATAATTTGAAAATCATTTTTTGGGGGGTGAGGATGGAGAGGTTGTCCACCGAATATCCTTGGCATTTTTTCTTTATTTTTTAAAAAAGCAAGTCATGTTGGGGAGATAGCTTGACAGTTTAGGCACCTGTGTGGCAAGCACAAGGACCCATGTTCAGTCCCTGGTGCTGTAAACCATGCCAGCCCCTGAACACTGGGTGTGCTGTGCCGGCCACAAAAACCGGGTGGAGTGGCGCAGGCCTGCAACCCCAGCGCTGGGGAGGCTGAGACAGGAGGCTCACTACCAGTCTGAGCTGCGTAGTGAGACCTTGTATCAAATAAGTAAGTAAGTAAATAAATAAATGATAAAAAAAAAGAGAGAGTCCTGCTAAATCATTACACTACCCAATCTGGGACTGAATTTGGAATCCTCCTGCCTGGGCCTTCCAAAGTGCTGGGATTGCAAACCTGAGTCACCATGCCCAGCTAGAAATTAATGTTTGAAAATAAAATTATTATTCAAGGTAAGTAAAGAAGGAAAGAATACTACACTATACTATAGTATTAAAAAGACCCACTTCAGCTTTTTTATCCCACTAAAGTTGACTGAAACAGTGACACACAAGTGGGAAATGATGGCTGAAAATGAAACACATCATGAGCACAAGACAGAAAACAAACTTCGATGTTTCAAATGCCAAAACTGCATGTGCTCAGCAACTAATATATTTTCAAAAATATTGAAGAAAAAAAAAATCACTGATAAATGTTAAAGGGCCTGCGATAACTGCAACATTTTGTAACTTTTGTGAGTATTCATCCCATACTACTGTGTGATTTAGCAAGTTTGGAAACGGAGGAAGTCTGATAGGCCTTTGGAGGGCATTTCCTTCTAACTGACTGGTCAAGGAAATGAAATAAAAAAAAAGATTATATTCAGAAGAAAAAAATCTAAAAAAATAAGTTATACAAAAGTGCAGAAATCATAGCTAATCTTCATAAAGCAATTCAACTATACTCTATGTACGCACGACATGTATATATTACATGTCTCTTTATCACATGTAGTTTAAGTGAAGAATCACTTGTTACAAGGAAGCACTTCTGCTGTCAAGAGGGCAGTGACTTGGATTCTTTTCTCATGTCCCTGTTCGTCCTTGTCCTATCTCAATCACTTTTTTGTCTAGCCTTCCAGCCTACGTGCCATTGTACCCTCTTCACTGGTACAGCAAACGGTCACTGGGAAGAAAGCAAACCGCCCAACTGGCTTTTGACACTCATGAAATTTCCCCCTCCTCTTCCCCATCTAATTTTCCCTGGCACTGGCTTCTGAGAAAAGTGAAGAGAAACTGGCTCATCATCACCCCTCCTAGACTTATCACACAATGAAACCCAAACAAGGTCCTAGAACCAACACTGTCCACGCCTGTTATCTTTTGGCTGACAGCACCATATTTAAACTCCTTTATAATTTTTGTTCACAAAACCAAATTAAAAAGGAGGCTGAGGCAGGAGGATTGTTGTGAGTTTGAGACCAGCCTGAGCTACAAAGTGAGCTTAAGGCTAGCCTGAACTGTATAGTGAGACCCTGTCTCAAAAAGACAAAAAAAAAAAAAAAAAAAAAAAAAAAAAAAAAAAAAAAAAAAAAAAAAAAAAAAAAAAAAAAAAAAAAAAAAAAAAAAAAAAAAAAAAAAAAATGCGGTCAGTCAAGGTTTAGCATATCTATTGTTTGAAAGTTAGTCTTTAGTTAGCCAATGAGGTTAAAAATGATTCTCCAAAAGCAATTACTCTCTAAAGCCAAATAAGGGTATTTCTTACAAAATCTGACTGGATTTAGCAAAAATAAAATTAAGATGGCAGTGATCTGAAACTTTGGACTGGTCCACCTCAGCTAACACCTCCAGACCTTTAGCTTAGTTGCCCAATCTCTGACTCACAGAATTAAACCAAGCTAGCAGTGCAAAAGGCTAAACAACTTTTTCTGTATGTTGTCCTGCTACCTGCTTATAGACCCACGTCAAAGAAGTTCTCATTTTTGTTTACCTATATGTTCGAAGCTTTCTTAACTGGCCACACAAAATACCTGTGCCAGACTCAGAAGGACATTTTAATCAAGTCAGTAATCATAGAGTTGTCCAGTTAATTTAAGTTATAAGTTGATCAACACTTTTTATTCTTTCCTAAGAAATTCAGCCTTTGTAAAAAATACCTGAGCAGTATCTTCTGTTTGTTTTGAAGTAAGTCTTTCTTTCAGTGCATGGAGTTGACATGTAAGGTAGTAACATTCTTTTCTTAGCTGTAGGATGATATCTTGGGCTTCTCTTACTTTGGATTTTTCATTTTCCAAAGCTAAAACTAGCATTCTGTTGTTATCCTGGTAATTTTTCAGCAGTGTACCAGTGTTGGCTAAAAGAGGATAAAATAAACTTTTCAGTTATTAAATACAAATTTAATAAGCGAAGCAAAAGGGACCACATAAACAGCTCTTACTGATGACTTGGCATGGTGCAGGGATAAAGGACCTGCGCTTGCCAGCCTCTGCCAAGTTTTTATTCCTTTTCTCTTTCATTCGCTTCTTTAAGTCTTCAAGACTATCTTGAAAGGACTTTTTCTGGCATCTTTCCTTGGCCATCTTCTGCCTACAAATTTAAAAGAACCAAAGACATTTTTTCCCACAGATAATACTTATATACTTTTCAAACTGACAACATAAGTTGTTTATATGGAATTAAGTGGCAACTTAATGAATTAACTCAAACAGGGAGCCAACTAACCTGTGATACTTTTGGTTTGCAGCTGTAAAATCTCGTTCCTATCTGGGCACTGTGCTGTGTACCTGTAATCCCAGCTACTCAGGAGGCTGAGGCAGGGCGGTCATGAAGGCGTGGTCAGCTTGGGCAACACAGTGAAGCCCATCTCAAAAACAACACAGATGTCAGAACTTTCATGCCTATTGTACAGTTCCTCCTCTGAAAAATCCACATCTATAAAATCTCATTAATATTTTTGACACTTAACAGATTCCATCAAATGTCACTTATTTTTTGATACTCATTGAAGATGTATTCTAGGCCAGCGACAGTAAGCCTTTTAGAGCTTTCAGTGATACTGAGAACTAAACCCAGGGTCTCATGAATTCTAGGCAAGTGTCCAAACAATGAGGTTCATCCCGAGTCCTTTTAAATTCTTATTTTGAAACAGGATCTCGCTATGTTGTCCTGGTTGGCTTGAACTTGTGGGCTAAAGCAATTCCAGTTTGGGTGTCCCAAGTAGGGATGTACAACCACTTCTAGTTTATTATTACATTTAAAAAAAAAAAAGATTAACCCCCCAAAAAACATTAGAAAAGATACAGAATTTCAAAGCAAGACAGGAAATTAACAATGGTGGTTATATTGCATATTATTATCTTCAAAGTAGTGGTTCAGATTCCCAGAAATAGGCATGCAAAATTGATACAAAAACTAAGCATTAATTGTTCCTTTCAATTAACCAATAGAAATTAGTAGTATAATTATCTTAGCTATCTTGTGTATACACATAAGATATTACCCTTTTTTGTTTTCTCCTTTTTCTTATCCCAGTTGTGCTTTCATTTCAAGCAGTTTCTTTCCCTTTCACAACAGACTATTACATTTTGATGCCATTATTATTTATGTTTCATATAGTATTTATGGCCAACTTTTACTGAATGAGATTATAACATTCATTCAGAGGCAAAATTGTTTTTTTTTTTTTTTCCAGCTTTTTAAAAACTATTCTTTGGATTAGATCACTGAACCAATTGTTTCTTTTCTACACTTTTCACCCAGAATCACTTAGATAGGTACAAATACTCAAGAAATCCGGGGTGATTCCCAGAATCATTGTGTAGCACTATGTCCAACTTTAATAGGCTACAATTACAGAGGTGGAAAAAAATGGAAACTGCAGCAGAGAAACATGCAGGAATCTCAGTTTCTGATAAATCTAGTTTGGTAACTCCCAACAATTATGAACATAATAAATAGCACATTAAATAATGATGACATACAGTTAAAAGTAACAAAATATGCACCGACAACATAAGCTGAGTATGTTAAAACAAAAGTATTAAGTATTTTAAATCTTTCAGTGCTAAAAATCAGATATGCTCCAGCATGTTAGTAAACATAAACAATTGGTTAATGTTACTGGGAATTGAACCCAGACCCCTCACACTGAGCTACAACCCTGGACCTTTTAAAAATTTTAATTTTGAGATAGAGTTGATAAATTGCTCAGGCTGAGCTCAAACTTACAATTTGCCTGTTGCATATTTGTCAGTGGTGGGAGTACAAGCATATACCATTGTATCTGTTTTCATGAGTAATTTTCTTATAGTGTATATTATACTTTAGAGATCTCGAAATTGTTAAAAAAAAAAAAAAAACCCAAAATATCTGTTTCCTGTAACAATCTATGTATATACCTCTACCCACAAAGGAAATCTTGATCTCTTGGGTCAAGTATTTTCTTAAACTTTAAGAAAGTTTCTTGAGTATTTTCTTCAGGGCTTTGGGCCTTAGATATTGTAGATCAATTTAAATATTTTATCTCTATGAATATGCATATAATACATTGGCATGTTTCTAGTTGAAAGTGTGACAATATAAAGTAGATGGGTTGTATAAAACAATTTACTACAATGAGGCTTTTGAAGTTTGAGCTGAAGGTATTTGACAGCCAGGCATGGCAGCGCATGCCTATACCAGCACTAGGGAGGCTGAAGGAGGAGGACGCAGGTCAGTATGGGCTACAAAGTGAATTCAAGGCCATCTTCTACAACATAGCAAGACTGTGTCTCAAAAAAAATAAAATAAAGGTCGTGCAGATTAACTGATGCAGTTTAGGTATTTTAAAAGCAAAGCCTTAGCTAAAAAAGGCGTCTGTTATTGCATCTAAAGAGGCTAAAAATCATAAAAAAAGAAACGTGCTATATCCGAAATCTTACTTCCTGTCCAGGCCGATGGTGTCAACAGGAGGTGTGGCAGAAGGAATGAAAACACTACAGACAAGTCAGTGAAGGACCACGGCCTCGGTGTGCATGATACTCCAAAGAAGCTGAACTAGTTATTGTATGCTCATATTCTGGGATCAGTACTGCTGCAGAGAAAATCAGGGACGGCACTAGTACCTGTCGGTATCTCCTGCATTACCAAGAAAGCCAAAGTCCTGGACAAGAACAAGACTGCAACAGTGGCATAAAAGAAACAACTACCTTTAAAATTTTTTTTTTATTTGCATATCACTTAATCTAAACAATTCAGCAAGGTTGGAGGTTCGGGTACTCATTTATTTAAACGCAAATAAAGTGCCAGGAGCACAATGAGCCAGGTCGTTCTGACTCCATAGTATGAGCTTTGCGGCCACCAAATTCAGCAACCATCGAGGCTGAGAGTTGCTGAGCAGGTAGCCCTAGTTCAGCACCTGAAAATTTGCGGCCTTTCTCTTGGAGGACACGGGAAACGCCGAAGTTAAGGGAGCTGAGGGAAGGGGGACCCTCCTCAGGCGCCGCCGAAACGATACCTTGGGCCAGGACTTCTGCAGCTGTCTTCCGCTTCTTCACATCCCAAGACGGCGCGAAACCGTCCGCCAGGGGCAAGCCCCGCGTACCAGCGCTGCAGGGCCGCGTAGCCCGCTACAGCCGCCGCCACATTCGAAATTCCTCCCGCGCTCACCCATTGGCTGACTGAACAGATTACGTGATGCGACGTCGCTCCGTACACAGCGCCGCAGCGTCCCGCCTACAGGCGCCGACAAGTGACGCACGATGGGTCCCGCCCCTTCTCCGGGGCTGAGGCCAGTGGTCGGGAGGTGGATTCTAGGTTGGAGTCGCCGGATAGAAGGGCGGAGTCGCTTGGAAACTTTTAAGGTGGGACGCTTGAGATGTTCCAGTTTCCTATTTCTTTAGTGAGTCAGCGTCCCCTGCTTTGCTCAAGGGCTCCCTCTTGTGAGAAGCAGCGGCCGGCCAGTGAGCTAGCCACATGGAGGCGGCTTTGAGGAGACTTGAAACCGCGAGAGGGAGCAAGAACTCTATGGGACAGGAATCTTCAGCTCCCTGTTCTCTTTCCTCTGCTTCCTTCTCTTTCCTTCTGTCTGCTTAGTCCACTAGGTAGTGTTTCAAACTGTCTGGAGATGGAGCTGGTTGGGATTCCAAAGAAAGAAGCACCAACTGATGCCAGGTCCATCAGTCTGAAGCTTTTACAAGGGGGGAATTTATAGAGGGCTGCAGCTGGTCGTGGGATGTTCCCAGGACGGCTGTGGGGTATCGAGTTTATATGAGAGTTTAAGGAATTTGGGGTCAGGGTCCGAGTAAGTTTCAGTGCTTCAGTCTAAGGGAATGTGCAAGGCTCCAACTTGGAAAACCTGTGGCTGGCTAGGTCACAGAACAATCAATCAAGATCATCAGACTTGTCAGGACAGGGAAGGAAAATGGGTGATGAACCCAGATAACCTTACAGTAAGGAATTTGACGCCTAGAAAAGTTCGAGATGTACCTTTCATATGTCCGTATTTTTTTTTTTAAAGATTTAAAATTTCTGAATTTAGTTCTACTTATAATACCACATTTCCAAGAAAAACGAACCTTTTGCACAATAAATTTAAATAAAGTCAAATCAAGATACACAAAAATGAAATTGTCCAAAACTTATTATAAAGAAAAAAATGGTTTAGGCATATACATAAAAATATGAATTATAGAAGAACAAAATTAAATAGCATCTTATTCCACATTAGAAAAAAAAAGGACCAAGTGTGTAAGAAACTAGTCTAATTAAAGGACTGAAAGAAAAAAAAAGGTCTATCCTCTTTGAATTTTACACTTAGCAAACATACCTTTGAAAACTAAAAGTAAAATATTTCTATTTATACAAACTTGAAATATTTTAATACCGCCAGATGTAGTATATTGGAAATAACAAAGAGCATGATTCAAAAGGCAAGAGAAGTTGCAGTATGCTCTTAGATGAACAGTAAAGAGCTCTCAAAGTGATAGTAATGCAGGACTGTATAAAATATATAACACATGAACCCTTATTTAAAAGGTCATTGAAAATTTCTATGAAACAGTACCAGTCTTTTTTTTTTTTTTTTTTGTCTTTTTGAGACAGGGTCTCACTATGCAGTTCAGGCTGGCCTGGAGCTCACTTTGTAGCTCAGGCTGGTCTCGAACTCGCAACAATCCTCCTGTCTCAGCCTCCCGAGTGCTGGGATTACAGGCATGTACCACCACGCCCGGCTAACAGTACCAGTCTTATGTCAGGTTATACACATATTTTTTTTTTCATATATATGTATGTGTATGTGTATAAAGGACAGAGAAGAAGTAATATAAAGTCAACAGAAAATAGAAATATACTTTTTAAAATTTCTAATGCTAGGAGAAGATATCATACAATGTCTTTTAGGTAAATTATACTTCAAAGACATAGCATAAATCTTAAAATAAAAATTAAGTTTAAGCACTATTCAGAAAATTAAACTAATTGATTAAAAATTAAACATTTCAAAACATTTGAACTAAGAAAATGTTTTCTTGATAGTAAAGAAATACTAAGAATAAAACATAAAGATAAATGTTTTATCTTATGGAATGACAAAGGACCATCACTTCTGACAGTTTGGGGATAGGATATCACACAAAGTTCTAGTGTGCTGTGGACATGGATAATGACCGTGACACTTACTGGTGGCCAGGTGTCACTTGTGGGACTGAGCTACAACTATTTCCTTGAAATCCACCCTGTAGTCTCATATGGAATCTTGACCCATAGGGTGCAAGAGAAGTCCATTTGTAGAGTGTGCTGATGGAAATATTTTGCTGCTGTACACAAAAGAATAACTGAAAGACTACTATTGTATACCTCTTATTCTCCTGTGTTTGTTTGTCCTATTTGGTGGGTTCTTTCCATTCTTGTTTATGGGGTTGTGATCATTTTGCTCCCTCTCTAGAACATCATTTAGTAGTCTGTAAGCTTGCCTTTATCATTATGAAATTCTTTAGTTGTTCTTTGTCATGGAAGTATTTTACTTCTCCATTATACTTGAAAGAGAGTTTTGCAGGGTATATCAGTCTGGGTTGGAATTTGTTTTCTTTCAAGTACTTTGGTCCATGCTCTTCTTGACTTGATGGTTTGTGAAGAGAAATCTGCCATTATTCTGATGGGTTTTGCTTTAAATGTGATGTGTTTCTTTTCTTTAGCAGCTTTAGTGTACTGTTCCTGTGCTGAATATCTGGGATCTTGATTATTATATGTCTGGGAGTGGTTTTAATCGTGTTGATGTTATTTCGAGTTCTATATGCTTCGGTTCCCTGAATGTCAGGTTGTTGCCCCATATTTGGGAAGTTTTCTGCTGTTACTTCCATCCATATTCTTTTATTTATTTATTTATTTATTTTTTGGCAGAACCGGGGATTGAACTTAGGCCCTTGCACTTGCCAGGGAAGTACTTATTCCACTGAGCCATCTCCCCGGCTCCCCATTTACTTTATTTTTTTTCTTGCAGAACCAGGGATTGAACTCAGGCCCTTGTGCTTGCCAGGGAAGCATTTATTCCACTGAGCCATCTCTCCAGCCCCATCCATATTCTTTTTATATCATTTGTATTGACTCCTTCCTTCTCATTGATGCCTATTAGTCTCTCACATTGTTCATCTTTGCATCATCTTGTAGGCATTAAATTATTTTTTCCTGCATCCTAGTTGTTTTTTAAGAGATCTTTGCTTATTTTTTCACTAGCTGCAATGGTGTTTTTAAGGTCAGAAAGTCTATTTTCACTTTCACTCAAACCAATTTTCCAGCTTGTGATTGAAGTTTTAATTTTCTGTATATCATTTTGGATCTGTTTCATACATTATGTTTCTTTCCTATATTGCTTATTCAGGGGCTCCATCATTTTTATATTCTCTATCTTTTATCAGTGTATTCTTTAGAAGCACTTAGTACTTCTTTGATTATAGTTATCACTACATTTTTTACTTCAGAAATTATTTCTGATCTGATCTCTTCTATATCTTTCTGCAGTTGTTTCTTTACTTCCAACGCTATTATTTCAGAGATTTCAGGTGTGTGATTTCCAATTTCTTCTATGCTGGTGTCATCTGCATTTGTACTGGGTGCACACGGAGGTTGAGACTGCTTTTGTTCCTTCTGTTTGTCATTTTGTGTATCATTGATTTTTGACCTTTGGGGTAGAGCTTAGATAGAGTTATTACTTTAGCACTAGGTCCGGATCTAGGAAATTCAGTCTCCTCCAGGTGGGTGTGGGTTGGGTCTGGCTGCTGAGCTCCACTTCTTCCTGCTGTAACCTTGTAAGTGAACCCTTTGTGTCACTAGCAACATGTTCTGCTCCTGAATCAGCTGGGTGGGTCTTGCCCCTAGTCTCTTTGCAAGGGAGTTCTGCTGAAGGGTTCCACACTGGGCCTGTTCTCTGGGTGGCATCAGGGTCTGGCGGCCCTGGTGGTCTCACTCATACTTGCCTGTAGTTATTAGTAATCAAACGTCTTCTAGTTAAAATTGAAATTCAGATTCACAATCCTACGGGACACATTCAAGGTGGCAATTAATAGGGTTACTATAAATATCTAGAGTTGACATGTGAAGTTACATTTATTTGCTGTGTCAGCTCTTGTTTACCAATGTCTGTGGGAAATATAATGGCTTTATACCTGTGTAGAAGGGTATACAGCCATTACAGTACATAAGCTGGAGTGGCTTATTTCTGTTGACTCCACTAACATAAGTTCATGCTCTTTAAAGGTGTTCATTTGAGCCCTAGAAATTATCCAGCTGACAGCAAACTTTGTTAATTTTTTTTTAACCAGGATGTCAAAGCAAGTTGAAAGCTGCAGTATATGTGTATATGTATATATATGTTTGTATATACAAAATAGTTAGGACAGATACACAGCTACTTTCTCTTAGTTCATTGAGAAGAAAGATTTCTACTAATAGTGTTTAGACACGTATCATATTTGCATCTTGTACTATGAATAACTACTATGAAGACCATATACAATTGTAACTGTCCTACTAACATGTTTCAGAACTGTCTCAATGTTATTTCTTTCCCAATGAAATTAATAAAAATATAGATAATTGAGTGAAAAAATGATTCCTGGGACATAGTAGACAATAAATTAATAATTAGTGAAATATTTGAATGAATGGAATAAGTAGAGTTAATTTCCAATGCAGGAATAAGAAAGCAGAAGATAAACGTGGAAGTATTCTTGCGCTTAATGTCTTGATGCTTAAAGCTTAATGCTTAAGTTTAGTACCTTACTTCTTAAACTGTAGTGCATATAAGAACCACTTAGATACAGATTCCTGGGATCTTACCCCAGGAGATTTTAATTCAGTTTGTGAACTGTAGGATCAGTTAGTTAATTTTTCAAACAGGTAATTCTGATGGTTGTAACCCACTGAGTACTGGAATTAAGGAATAGAAGTAGCTTATATTATATGAGCTGTGATTCTATGTTCTTTATATTACTTATCTCCAATTTTTTGAGTAGTTACTATTTGTTATCTAAGATATGCCATTTAATTTTCACCAGAATCTTTCTGTTTCTTTTGTGGAGACAGGGTCTCACTATGCTGTTCAGGCTGGCCTTGAGCTTACTTTGTTGCCAAGGCTGGTCTTGAACTTGCAATGATCCTCCTGCCTCAGCCTCCTGAATGTTGGGATTACAGGCATGGACCACCATGCCCGGTTTTACCATAACCATTTCTAATATGTACTCACTACTATTGTTCATGGATCAAGAAATCAAGACACAGAGATGTTAGGTAACTGACTCGAGGTGACATAGTAGATATAGTACAGTACTGGGGATAGACTAGAGTTTGAACACAGGAAATTTGGTCCCAAAGTTCATGCTATGAACAACTAGTCTGTGTTTTGCTTTTTTTTTTGGTTATGTACAGACTTATCCTAATTCAGAGATAATCCAGTTTAATTATATCAAAAAAATATAGTGTAGGGAAATGTTATCTAGTTGGGAAATTTAGAAGAACGTATGAAACAGTAACTCAATGAGTCAAAATTTCTTGTCTAATTTTTACATGTTTAGAATTGATGTCATAATTAAAAATATTTTATTAAAAATCTTGCTCACAAATAATAGTGAATATTTGTAGCTGCATTACTTTCCCATTTTTCCAAAATGTGAATGCATGTTGGTTATTTTATTCATTTTAATTTTATGATATATTTAAAATATAATGAGCACTTTCATTTGCCCATGCACATTTTTAAAATTCTAATAAAGCTTTATTGTTAATATTTAGCTACTAGTTCTTAAATTTACTACTACTTATATATGTTACTGACTTGGTGTTTACTTAAGGAGTTGAAATTCTGTACAGACTTAATTTTTTCTTTCTCAGACATTCATAGCTTATTTTTAAAAATCTAAGAAAATTTGAGAAAGAAAAAGCAGTATTCTGGTCCAAAGATAATTCAAGATGCCCTGTTTATTGACAGTCAAGAAAGCACAATAAAATCTCCCTAGAACTGATTTTTTAAAAAATTTTTTTTGAAAAACACAATTCAGCGCCCAAAAGCAGGAAGAAATTTGTCAGAATTGAAATACAGTGAAACCCAAAAATGTCTCTTGATGACTTTTTTGGTACCTTACATTGTATTAATGCTGTGTTCAGTTTGTAGTTGAAAGCTGTGGAAATCCTGTACATACATGATGTGGGAAGACTGGCTGCAAAGAATAAATACCACTTCATGTTGCTTATTTTTTATTTGTTTCAAAAATAAATGTTGGGACTAGAGAGATAGCTCAGAGGTACAAGCACCTACTTGGCAAGCACAAGGACCTGAGTTCAGGCCCCTGCCCCACATGTCATGTGGCCTTGGCCCAGGATCCTGAGGCGTGTCATCTCAGCCCTGGTGCCCATGAGCCCCTATGTGGCCCTAGAGCTGTGTGTGGTGGCACATGCATGTAATCCCAGCACTTGGGAGGTTGAACCAGGGAGGATCTCTGTGAATTTGAGATCAGCCTGGGTGCTTCAAAAGTGAGCACAGAACTGCATAGTGAGACCTTGTCTCAAAAGAAAAAAATAAGTTGCTTCTTTAAAACAGCTTACATACAGTTTTCTGGCTTTGAGAGTGTTTTCACAACCATATAAATGGCTGGCATTTGGGGTGTCACTCAAGAATCTGGTGCCCTGGGCTCTGATAGAACTCCTGTGGCCTGGGCTTTCTGGGCTGTGCGAGCTGAGCTGTAGCATAGGCTTCCACTGTATGCAGAGTTGAAGATACCAGTGTAAGAGATAAAACAAAAAGCCCACAAAATTTCAGAAATGAACAAAGATTGAAACCCTGATGATAATTTTTCCTTCTGAAACAGCACACCAAAATCTGTACAGTCTGATTAAAACATTTTTCAACATTCATTTTTATAGTACAAAATACTCTCAGATTTCTACTTGTCCTTGAGAAATGTTACTTCACATTATTTGAAATTTTTTTTTTTTTTGTGGTACTGGGGATTGAACTCAGGACCTTGCACTTGCCAGGCAGGTGCTTATTCTACTGAGTTATCTCCCAGGCCCTTTATTTGAAATTAAAAAAATATATTTATTGCAGGATATACAGGGTCTCACTACATAGATTGGGGCTCATAGTGTAATGATTCTCCTGTTTTCAGCCTTCCAAGCACTGGGATTACAGGTGTGCACAACCACATACAGGTTCAATCACTGTCTCAGCATGCCCAGGGTGGGGCTGGCAGGCATGCTGGGAAAGAACTCCAGCTGCTGTCCTCTGCCTAAGCAGGGGTTTTAGTCTGCTGAGCTATCTGGCCAGCCTGAAAATGTTTTTTTCTTTTTTTTAAAGAACCGGGGATTGAACTCAGGCCCTTGCGCTTGCCAGGGAAGCACTTATTCCACTGAGCCATCTCCCCAGCCCCTGTTTTTTTCTTTTATTCTTTTTTTCCCCCTGTATTTTAGGGAAGGGTCTACAGGGTGTTCAGGGTCTCACTGTGTAGATAGGACTCTCAGTGATCCTCCTGTTGACAGTCTCCTAAGAGCTGGGATTACAGGCACATGCCGCCATGCCTAGTCTCAATCACCATAACTGGGGGCGGGGCCAGTATGACAGGCTAGTGTATTGAACTCCTGGTCCCTGCATCAAAATCTTTTTTTCAAACAACATTTTTCAAAGAAAAACAGTTTTCCTTTGCCCTATAAGTGCTCAAATGAATATGTGAACTTCTTTATCTTAAGATGGTACTTTGCATTTCTAACAAGCTCTCAGGTATTGCTGATTGTTGTTGGTCTGTACAAGAGCAAAATTTTAAATCAGTGATTCTCCAACTTGCTGAGTGTTGGAATAACGTTGAGACCTCAGCAACTGCTCATTGGTCCACAGGAATCTTGACTCTAGTTTGTATCTAGAATGATACTCAAAAGCACACATGTTATAGGCTTGGACCTTGGCCAGATGGAAACTTTTAAGAGGTGGGGCATAGGAGAAGTTTGGTCACAGAGGGAGGGTTCTTGAGGGTGATACTGGGATCCTGCTCCTCTGTTTTGTGCTTGCCTCCTGGATGATGTGACATGAGCATGCCTTCTCTGCCCAGGCCTGGGTTGTATCCATAGACTGAAAACAAGGCCAAGCAACAGGAGCTGAAAACTGAATCACTGAGACAAAAAAATCTTCTTTCTGCGTTGATTTTTTTCGGCTATTTTGTCACAGTAATGAAGAGCTGACTAATACAAGTAGATATGATAAAATAAAGCTTAGGCATAGGGAATTTACAGTATTTCTGTGAGGTACTGATGTAAGGGGCACTGATTTTTGCAGACATACAGTCTTCTCCAGCCAACTTTACTCTTGGCAAAATGCACAGGCTCTTAAATGCTTTCTGTGGACTATTCTATCTTTTTGTCTCCATCTAGAAACAGATTTATTGCATTTCAAAGTAAAAATGGTGTCCATGTCATAAAACCCTTAGCATGAATTTCCAAAGAAGCAAAGGATGTTGTCTTTCAGCCTTAGGACAGTTACCAGGACCAGAAAATTTAACCAGTGTACATTATTTAAATCGCTTTCTGTGGTAGATTGTCAACTGGTGATCAACTTGTTACACTTAGATGAAATGACCTAATGTGGAGCTGGGTGTAAGAAGCCCACCTGAGGGCTGCTGCTGGCAGTATAAGAGCAGAGCTAGAGCAGCTGTTAGGGAAGCTGGTGGGTGCTGTCAGCAGCTGTAAGGAGCCGTTGGTTCCCTTGGAGGACCTTGTCATAATGGCTTTCCTGGTGGACTTGGTTATTCTTGGAGGAGGAGCTCAGGACCACATGGTCACTGAGCTCTGGCCCTCACCTTGAGCATTGTTTTCTGGCTCTGGCTATGAAGATGGTGCCCTGCTCAGTCTTCTGGAGAAGCTTCTCATGTTGGCTTTCCTAATGGGAACTCAGTTTTATTCATTGCCTGTGGGGCCTCACTGTTGCTGAGGATGGCTGTGGTACTTTTTAGGGGAGCTCTGGTTCTAACTTTGAGTATTTTTTCTGGCTGCAGTTCATATCCCTCAGCCTTCTAGCACAGATCTTTCACCCCACTGGCACAGACTTTCTAGCTTATGCACTGACCTTTGGTCCTTCTTAGTGCAGATCTGGTGAAGCAGGCCTGCCATGAGACATTATCATAGGTTTAGGCCCTCAGCTAGATTCCTTGGTCCTTAGTATGTAGACACATTTTCTGCACCCTTTGTATATGATTCTTTGGGTGATTCATTATAAAAAAATCTTGTAATATGTGTCCTGTGTTGTATCCCCCCCTGCAAAAGCCTCAAACTACGACACCCTCTATACTCCAGTTTCATCATGTGTTGCAATAGTTTTTTTTTATAGTTTATTTATGGCTATATTTTTTTCTCTTGGTCCTGGATTCAATTTAAAATTACTGTGTGTTCAGCCTTCAAGATCCAGTGTGAAGTCTTAACTTCTTTACTACTATAAAGCAGGGACGAGTTGGCTTCATTCTCCTACCATTAATTCACAGTCTTTCAGCTTTTTAAAATACAGCTTTATTTGTATTGTCCTGCCCATTTACCGTCCAGGCTTTTACACCTAAAGAAGTCACAAATAAATATGCTTTATTCTACATTCCAGCCTACATTTACCAATACCATAATTGTCTTAAATTGTGGACATAATGCTTCATCCAGGATTTTTCAAGTAACTCATAGAAAGTAATCCACTGAACACCCAAAATATGATACATAAAAGGAACTATTTATTTTTATTAATTTTTTTAAAAGGAACATTTTATAAACCATACCTTATCAAAATGAAAAAAACTTGGGCTGGCCAAATAGCTCAGTGGATAAAAAGCACCTGCTTAGGCAGATGCACTGGCTGGGGTTTGATCCCTGGCATGCTGTGCCAGCCCCGCCCCTCGTGCACACTGAGGAGGCAATTGAGCCTGAGTGTGGTGGTACATGTCTGTAATCCCAGCTCTTGGGAGGTTGAACAGGTGGATCACTATGAGTCCGATCCACATAGTGAGACTCTGTAGACCCTTACTAAAATACAAAAAAAAAGAAAAAAGAAAAAAGAAAAACTTTATGAAAGATCCTGTCAAGAGAGTAAAGAGATGAAAAAAATATATGCAAGCTATCTATATTAGTTTGAATATGGCCCTTTAAAATACCAAGTTGTACTCTGTTATTAAAAATGTCTTACTTGGGAAAAAAGATTTTTTTTTCTTTCATTTTTTGTTGGAACTGGGGATTGAACTCAGATTCTTGCACTTGCCAGGGAAGTGCTTATTCTACTGAGCTATCTCTCTGGCCTCCAGGAAAAAAGATGTTATGTTTAACTAAACTAGGATTTTTTTTTTTTTTTTTTGGTCTTTTTGAGACAGGGTCTCACTATGCAGTTCAGACTGGCCTTAAGCTCACTTTGTAACTCAGGCTGGTCTTGAACTCACAACAATCCTCCTGACTCAGCCTCCCAAGTGCTGGGATTACAGGCATGCATGACCACGCCTGGCTAAACTAGGATTTTTGAGATGAGTAGATCATTTTGGATTATCAGGATGAGTCCTAAATAATATCACTATTTGTTATGGTTTGAGTCTAGTTGACCCACAAAGCCTCATGCAGTCATGGGGTAGCTTCTGGAATTTGTGATTGATTATGGATGCTGTATTTGCCCTGGGGTGGGGTAATTTGCATTACAATGTAAGGAGAGGAGAGAGGCTAGCTAACCACCAGAGCTGCTACTATTTCCTTTTGCTCTTTGCCACCACCATGAGAGGTTGCCCTGTGCCATGTGCCACTCTGCCTTGGAACCAGCTGAGTATGGACTGAAACCTTCACTAACTGTGAGCTAAATAAACCTTCCCTGCCTTCATTTGGGTGTTGGGTGGTTGTCGCAGCATTGAGAGAAGAGTAACAGACACTATTGTAGTGACCTTTTAAGAATAAAACAGAGGGAAGATTTGCCACATGCAGAGAAGATGATATGAAGACAAAGATAAAGGAGTCATGATGACATGAGGCAGACATTCAGAAGGGTGATGTGACTCTAAAACATGGAATGCTAATAGCCATTAGAATCTAGAAAAGGTAGGAGAGGAATTGTTTTTAGACTCTCCCAAGGATTTGGACTTCTGCTCACCAGAACTGGTTATAATATTAGTTTTCTTATTAATTAATGAGTTAAATTCTCACATCTATTCATTTTAATTTACATGAGAGTCATTATTTTATCTTTTTAAAAAGAAAGATCTTTAAAAAATTACTATAATATTCAATTGGGTATTGTGGTGCATGTTTGTAATCCTAGTACTTGCAATTTGAAACAGGAGGGTTGGGGCATGTTTGTGGTGGCCTGAACTACATAGATATTGCCTCAAGAAGCAAAACAAAACATGGCTACAATAGTCAAACAATAACAACACAAAATGAGTGTCCTTTCTATCTAGTCACAGCTTCATGGCCCTTGCATTCCCATAGTGAAAATAGATTTTTATTAAATAATGTAAACTAAATATAAAGATTAGTTCTAAGTGTGATAGAAAAGACAGTAACAGTGAGATCCTGTAATAGGATGACTGTACTTGGCCTGGGCAATCTGAGAAGGCTTCTCTGAGGTACTAGAATATGTGCTGAAACTTGACAATGGATAGGAAGTAGACCATTATTTATTAATGTCAAATAGAACACAGATGCATTGTCATATGACTTCTTCCACTCATCTAGAGGCTGATGGATATGGGCTTGGAGAAGCAAAGTGTCTGGGTTGATGGCTGGCCGGGGAGAAAAGGCACAGGGTATTGCTATGATATTGGCAAGAATTCTATTAAAATTATCATTCATGAATTCTAAAGTGGATAATTTAGGAAATAAAGCAGAAATAACATGGGTTAGTAGCAGATGACTTAGGATAAAACAGAGGTATTCATAAACTTAGTAGTCTGGTGAAGTTGTCAATACAAATCAGAAGCTGTTTTTATAAAAGAGTTGTGTTGTTCGAAATAGATAATTCTGAGTAGAAGAAATTATGAGCAACAGAAAGTTCAAAGTGTTACCATGGGAGTAGGTGACTGGGGTAAAACGTGAGGTTTTGGAAATGAAGAGGTGGGGGAAATCAAGGCCATTTTTTATTTTTGTTTTTATTATTATTTTTTTTGCAGAACCGGGGATCAGGCCTTTGTAGTTGCCAGGCAAGCACTTATTCTACTGCGCTATCTCCTTGGGTCCAAGGCCATTTTTTAGCCTGGTTGCTAGTGTGAGACTCCCCAGCTGCAAGACAGAGACTGGAAGCAGGCAAAGCTGAGTTGCTGTTGTGTGAACGGAATGACTTGAAAGAAGGCAAATACAGAAAGTGGTGAAGGGAAAACCAGTGGTCTTCACATGGCCTGAAGGCTCAAGGTGTATAAGAATGATCTTTCCTTCTTGGAGAGGGCTACTGGCCCAGGAGTACTGTGAGGGAAACCCAGTTCTTTGGTTTAACCTGCTTATTTTCTGTAACTACTTGAGCACATTTCTGCCAACTTTAAAGTAGTTGCTTGTTTTTTTTTTTTTTTATTGTTTAGTAACTCTTAGTAAACCAAGGAGATTAGTTGTTTGTCTGACATGCACATTACAAATAGCTTTTCCCACTAGTTGGCTTTGATTTTATGTATGTTGTATCAGTTTTAAAAAATTGTGTTCAGATTTATCAGTCTTTTTTTTTCTTTACCATGCATCTGGATTTGTGTTTCTAGGTTTCTGTTCAGAAGAACTGTGATACAATAAGTAATTTCATTTGTGATATGTCCCTGAGAGGTTTTTTTTTTTTTTTTTTGGCAGCATTTGGGATTAAACCCAGGACCTTTGAACATAACTAAATCCCTAGCCCTTGGTGAAACAGGATTGCACTAAGTCGTCATATTGCCTGGCTGGACTCAAATGTGCCGTCCTCTTGCCTTAGCCTTCCCATGTCCTAGAAGTCTTTGAATGTATGCGTTATCTGGGATGAATTACCTGACACAACTTAAAGAGGGTTTATTTGGCTCACAGGTTCACAGGACTCAGTCCACGAGTATTATGCCAGAAGGGCATTCTCTTGTTCCTTCATTGCTGGAACAAAACACCCGACACCTAAAGTAAAAGAAGGAAGGATTTATTTAGCCCACAGTTTGTGGGGGCTTCAATCCTCAATGGCCTGGCTCCAAGAGTGGCATGGCATAGGGACAAAAGATAAAAGTGGCAAAAGACAGAAAAAACAAGAGCAGAATGGGGGAGGGAGGTCTCCTTTCCTCACTTACATTGTAAGCAGGCTACAACCCATAGCACTTACACCATCTCTGTGCCCTTCTCCTGTACAGGCTGAGGATGTTCATAAAGTGAGGGACCTGGCCCCCTGCTGAGTTGCCTCATTAATCTTCTGAACTTCTCAATTTGACACAATGTATACAGTCATAGTGTGATGAAGCTGCTTAGTTTTCATTAGCTAAAGAGCAGCACAGGGGAGCATGTAGGAGAGTAAGAGCTGGGGATCTACATATTACACAGGCTTTCTCATCCAGATGCATCTAAAAGTGTGCTTTACTAATCTCCTAGGTAGCTACTGTCTTAGTTTATGTTCTCATTGCTGAGACAAAATACCTGATGCTCAAAGTTAAGGGAGGAAAGGTTTACTTAGCTAATAGTTTGTCAAATTTTCATTCCAGGGTCGTCTGGCTCCAGGGAAGCATGGCTTTTCAGAGCAGAACAGTTCATGGTGGCCAGAAGGCAGAAAAATCCACAACTGACCTTAGCTGCTTCTGCCCTTTTTATACCATATCTAAGCTTCTGAGATTAGGGCAATTCCAATCAGGAACTGATCACACAACATTTAATCTTAGCATCACACACTCTGGATTCAGCCACTTCTGATCAATGCCCCCCATGACTGCAGGAGACTTTGGGGGACATCTAGATATTGACCATAACAGTTACAAAGCCAATCAAGTTGACTAACTTAACTGACAGTATGCTTTAGCCATCAAGTCTTTGTTGTACCTGGAATTCAGTTGTGTCACAAGCAATGAGAGGATTCACCTTACTGTTTTCCCCTGATGTACATTGACAGTTACAATACTATTTTCCTTAAATGATATGAAATATTACTTTGATTCAGAGATTCCAAAATGATTTGGGTCTGTTTTGGAAGAACGAAAGGGTTGATGAGATTACACTGTGTAATCACGAGGCATGTCTCAGAGTAAAGCTGACGTTAAACCCTGGAGACAGCACTTGCTGCTATGGTTGGCTGAGGAACTTAAATTCTCTTGGCTAGGGCAACACAGCCTTTGAGGACATAGAAAATACATGACCCATTGTGGCTAGTCCAAAGAGAGCAGGCAAAAGGGTAGAAGAAAAGTGGGAGTAGAAGTAGCATGGAGGTGGACCATCTGAATGTAGCCAATGCATTGTAAACGTTTTTCTCTGATTGAAATGGGAAACCATTACAAATTTTATGCAGAAGAATGATATGACTTATGTTTCAAAAGACTTTTCAGTTGCAATTATGTTGTGCAAAGAAGCAGAGTAGAAGCTAATTGCATTTTTCAGCAGAGAGATGATTTTGTCTTAGACAGAGACTTTTTAACATATGTTAAGGTATTCGAGAGAATTGCTGTCAGCTGAGATGGGAAAGGTGTGTAGGTAGAATAAATTGAGAGTGGGAAAATTGAAAGTTCAAATGTAAGAAATTTGTCACATATCCAATTATAGATATCAGGTAGGCAATCTGTACATGGGAAGTTTAGGAAAGAGTTTGAGCTGGAGAAAACGTTTCAGAGTCATCAGCCTATAGATTCTAGTGCATTTATTTGGAGTTATGTGATTGACAAGATTTCCTGTTGCCATCTAAGAAGACTGCATGCATACCTGAGTATTGCTAGAGGCTTTGTTGAAACAAACTTGGCATCAAAAGATCTGGATTTCAATCCTAGCTTCATCTACCTAGGAGGTCTGTTTCTCATATGTAAAATAGGTATAATCCATTTAAAAATGTGAATAACAAACTTTAATAATTAAATACATGCTAAAAGCCCATATGATAATAAAGAGCCTTGATTATAATATTTTATAAACATATATAGCTTATTTTTAAATTTTTATTTATTTTAACATAGCTAGTTTAAAGAGAGTGGAAAAATCCTAATAAAGGGACCAAAAAGTGACAAATTAATGGCTTTACTAGAAATCAGACTTGGGCATAATAACTTGAAGGCTTGTAATAAGAAAATCTATTGTATGATCTTTATTTATTTTTGAGACAGTACCTTGCTATGTAGTTCAACCTGGCTTTTTTTTTTTTTGCAGAACCAGGGATTGAACTCAGGCCCTTGCTGCTGCCAGGGAAGTGCTTATTCTATTGAGCTGTCTCCCTGGCCCCCCACCAGAAGGATTTTTTTTTCAGTCTGGCTTTGAAGTTGCTAAGTAGCCTGGGGCTGCCTTCCAACTTACTGTGATCCTAGTGCCTCAGCCTGCCAAGTGCTGGGATTGCAGGTGTGCATCACCACACCTGGCTAAGCTCCTGTTCTAATTTAAATCATGGGTAGAATGAGTTGGTGGTGTCAATCAGCATGCTGATCATCTAGTTCTATGAAGTAACATTATTATTTCTAATGTTAGCTGGTCTTATGAGGTCCTAGGTAAAATCCCAGCCCTACAATCAGAATACTAGACCTTTTTTGAGTGCTTTTTCTGGCTTCTCATGTAATGTGAAGAAGTGAAAAGGGCCTAGTCCATACATTATTAAATAATCATTTCTTTAGTTAATTTAGATTTAGTACCACATTCTATCTCACTCTAGAAAGAATGCTATCATCAAAAAGTCAATCAATAACAAATATTGGTGGGGGCTGTGGGGAAAAAGGATCCCTTCTCCATTATTGCTGGAAGTGTAGACTGCTACAATCCCTGTGGAAATGTTATTCCTCTTCTGGGTATTTTTCCAGAAGAATTGAAAACATACCACAGCAAATGTATGAACCTGTGTTTATAGCAGCTGAATCTTTGAAACAACGCAAATGCTAATCAACCAAAGAATTGCCAAAAAAGATGTGCTACTTTTATATAGTGCAGTACTAATCAACTACAAAGATGAATAAACTCTCAGCTTTCATATAGGTAAAACTAGGTGCAACTAGAGACATACTCATAAGTAAAATAGGTCAGAATCATATGTGTAAACATTGTACTGTCTCCACAGTGTAAGAAAATGAAAAAGTAAATAAGACCCCAAAGGTACAGTAGATATTGTGAAAGAGAAAGAAGCTGCTTAAAAGGAAAGAACAACTGGGATGCAGAAAGGAGAATAGAAGGAAGGGGAAAATATTTTATATATATATCTATACACACACACACACACACAAAAAAGCTAAGATAATTGTACTACTACTATCAGTACATAGAAAGGAACAATTAGTGTTTATATTTTTTGATAAGTTTTGTGTGCCTATATCTGGTAATCCAAACAACTATTCTGAAGATAACAATATGTAACATAATAAACATTGTTATTTTCCTATCACCTTGTTTTGAAATTTTGTCTAAATTTGATTGTTTAAAAATTCTCTTTAAAATAAAAAAAAATTAAATTTAGTACTTGTCCCTTGAAAACACTGTGTTAAGGCCAGTGTGTGTGTGTGTGTGTGTATGTGTGCGTGTGTGTGTGTGTGCATATGTGTGTGCATGTGCATGCATATATGTAATAAATTATACAGGGAGGTCTACTTTTATGGAAATAAATAAGCAATTTACATCTCAATAAGCTAATTATAATTGTGATGCATGCTAGTTGTAAAGGTTGCTAGGGATGCCTCTGACAGGTGGACCTGATCTAATCTATGCAGTCATCAGGACCTTTATGCTGAGATTTGAAAGGTAGGAGCTACTTGGATAAATTAAGGAAGATACTGTTACAGGAAGAAAGAATATGTGGTAATGTGGTAAAGCCCTGGGGTTGAAGGAGCATGACTTTCCTGGAATAGAAAGATGTTTAGCAAAGTTCAAGTACAAAGAAAGATCTATTCTGGAGAATGTGACTGGTCATATGGACAAAGGCCAAAAATGTATATGTTCTAGTTGATACTAAGGCTTTTGGATTTTATCTTTTACAAAATGGAAGAAGTGCCTTGCATAGTAGTTTACTCATGTAATCCCAACACCCAGTAGGCCGAGACAGGAGGATTGCTGCAAGTCAAAGGCCAAACTGGCCTACATAGAGAGTTCAAGGCCAGGCTGAAGTACAAAGTAAAACCCTGTCACAGAAAAGGAAGAAGCTTATGTACATCAATAAAATCAATTCAGGATCACTCTGGCATAATGGATAGGGAAAAACCATGGTAGTGCTCCAGATAAGAATTGAAAGAGGAATACTTCAACATGGGGGCTACAAATGAAGAAATGTTGACCAATTTGAGAGATGTAATAGAGCTCCAGTGGGAGAAGAGAGCATTTTTCTTAGAGAAGAAAAGACAAAGGTTTTCAAATGTTATTAGAAAGAGGATATTGGCTGGTGTTGTTCTATCAGCCCACAGAAGGAATGAAAAACAAATTACCTTAGAATTTCATAAGGAAGAATTCGGATTCTTTACAATAGTAACAGGCTTGATAATGGTAATTTTTATATGAGGAGATTTTATGATAGACCTATTAATCATGGAGACAAAATGGCATTTTATTTTTTATTTTTTTATTTTTTTATTTTTTTTGTCTTTTTGAGACAGGGTCTCACTATGCAGTTCAGGCTGGCCTTAAGCTCACTTTGTAGCTCAGGCTGGTCTCGAACTCACAACAATCCTCCTACCTCAGCCTCCCGAGTGCTGGGATTACAGGCATGCGCCACCACGCCCGGCCAAAATGGCATTTTAAACTACTTCGTATTGTTGCTTGGCAAATTTGCTTAAAGCATCATAATATCTTATGTATGCTAGGATATATTCTATCAGAAAATCATCCCAATTGTAAGCACTGATTATTCCCAGAAGTTTTACCAGAGTACTTTCATATTTTTTTCTGTGGAAGAAAGAGAAAAATCAAACAATAATGGCTAGACACAGACTTATTCATGAGTAGGAACTGGACAAGGCCACTCTGACTATGGTAAATCAAGTTGAAAACAAGACCACTCAGTAACTGTGTTTGAAAACAGACAAGGATTATCTAAAGCTTTAGCCAAACCCATAAAAATGGTTAAATATTCCCCTATCCTGGCTGATATGAGTGACTGCAGCTTTAAGCCATGACAGCTCTAGCCTCATAGTAATCTCTTTATCTTCTAGCTAAGAATTACAAAGATACCCACTCATAGAATTGCCCTACTTCCTGATAACATCCAATCCAGGGCAAAGCCTTCCTTCTTTGAAATGCTTCCATAATTCATTTGTTACATCACAAATCCTGTAAATCTTTTTAATACTTCTCATTGAGATGTACCATAGTTTCACAGGGAGTGTATTCTCCATTAATGCAACATTATTTAACTGCAGGTGTGCTCTCTGTGTTATCTGGCTTGAGAACATTATCAATGTTCAGGAATATTCTGTTGGTTTTACTTCTTCCTCTCCTTTTTGCTAATAAAGTAAATATTTTGAATTTTATGTGTACTACTATGTTGTATGGCAGGGTATCTTATAATTTTATATCTGATGTTTTGCTCTCTTAAGCTTCAGAACAATCTGGATAGATATCTTCATTGAAGCTTCATAACCTACCTCTTTTTTTTTTTTAATCATCCAGTACTTATATTATGGGAAACATTCTGACAAGAATCTTTGGCTTTTTAGTACAACTTTTCATATGGACAAACCATTATATATATGTTGATGATATGAAAAGTGTAACAATTTTAATAGCCTACTGGGGAGGCTGAAAGCAGGAGGATCATTATGAGTCCGAGCTAAGTAGTAAGACCCTATACCAAATACACTTAAAATAAAAAATAAAAAAGAAACAAATCACTTATAAAGAAAGCCCATCAGAATCACAACACAAATCCTCAAATCAAGGAGAGCTGAGAGTGAGATGTTTCAAGCCCCAAAAGTAATCTGCAACTCAGATTAGTGAGAGTGTGGGGTATTAAGTTCTCCTATTACAGTTGTGTTAGTGCTTATTTGATTTTTCATGTCTGTTAATATTTTATATAGTTGGTGCATGTGTATTAGGTACATATATGATTTTTTTTGGTACCTGGAATTGAACTCAGGACCTTGTGCTTGCCAGGATATAGTTTGTTATCTCTTCTTGAGTTTTCCTTTAACAAGTACATAGTGACTGTGTTTCTTTTGATTAGTTTTTTTACCTGCAAATACAATAGCTATCCCTGCATTTTTTCTGGGTTCTTATGATAGGCAGTATTATTTTTCACTCCTTACACTCAATGTATAAATTTCTTCTTGAGTTAAATGTGTTTCTTGCATGTACCATTTTGTTGAATCTTGCTTCTTAGTCCATTTTGCCAGTCTATTTTGATTGGTGAATTGAGACCAATTACATAGATGACTATAACTGATATGTATTGAATTATCATTCTCATATTATTTTCTCACTCTTGGTTCCTTGTCCTTCCCCTTTTTAATTCTTGCCCTGCCTGGTAGCATCTGTCTATTAATGTTCTTGGAATTGTGGTCTTCATTGTCCCATTTTTTATTTTATTATTTATTTATTTTGTGGAACCAGGGATTGAACCAAGCAAGTGCTTATTCTACTGAGCTATCTCCCCAGTCCCATTGTCCCTTTCTAAAATACTTTACAGAGCATTTTGGAGAGCTGGCTGGGTGGTCATGAATTTCTTCAGTTCTTTGGAAATACCTTGTTCTTTTGTGATTTTTAAATTAAAAAAGAAATTGAATAGAATCTGCAGTTGAATGGTGTGAGCCGAACATTTACAATTGAATGGTAATGCTGATGAAACATACCAGTACTTATCGGATGCGATGAAAGCAATCTTGAGAGAGAAATTTATAGTGGTGATTCTCACATTAGGAAAACAGAATGAGCTCAAACAACCTCATGTTGAACTACCAAGTTCTAGAAAAATAAGAACAAATTCAACCCAAAACCTGCATAAGGGAGTAAATTATAAATACAAGAGCAGAAAGTATACAATTGAAATTAAGAAAATGATACAAAAATCAATGAATCAAAGATTTGGGTCTTTTTGTGTGTGCTGTTGGGATCAAACCCATGGCCTTGTTCATGCAAAGCAAGAGTTCTACCACTGAGCCATATCCCTAGCCCTGAAGAGTTGGTTCTTTAAAAGATTAAATAAAACTGACAGATCTTTAGCCAATTTTATGAAAAAGAAGAAAGAAAACCTCAACTTCATACAATGAGGAACAAAAAAGATGAAATTATAACAGATCCCGTGGAAATCCAGATCATCAGTACCTACTTTAAGAACCTCTACTCTAAGAAGATGGAAAACACAGATAAGAGGGATAGATTCCTAGATACATATGAATTGACAAAAGTGAATCAAGAAGATAGAAAAATTCTAATAAGCAAATATTAGTCAGTGCAAATGAAAATATAATTAAAAACCAACAAGAAGCTCTTGGGTCCTAATGGATTCATTGCTGAATTCTAAAAGAAATTTAGAGAAGACCTAATACTGCTACTTCTCAAATTATTTAATTTAATTGAAAGGGAAGGAATATTTTTAAAGTTATTCTGTGAAGAAAATATTACCCTGATAAAACCATAGAAAGACCTAACTAAAAAAGAACCACAGGCCAATCTCCTTAATAAACATAAACACAAAAATCCTACATAAGATACTGGCAAACAGAATGCAGCAAATGATCAAAAAGATGATAAACCATGACCCAGGATTCATCCCATGGATCCAAGGTGATTCAACATACACAAATCAATAAATGTAATACACCATATCAACAGAGCCAAAGGCAAAGATCACACAATTATCTCAATAAATGCAGAAAAAATATTTGATAAGGTCCAACATTAATTCATGATGAAAACCCTACCAAAAATTAGAATAGATGGTCATTATCTCAATCTAATAGAAGCCATAACCTTACAAAAATTAGAATAGATGATCTTTATCTCAATCTCATAAAAGCCATCATGGCAAACTGACAGCCAACATCATACTAAATGATCAGACACTGAAAACTGTAATTCTAAAATTGGGAACAACGTAAGTAATGTTCGTTATCAACTCTCGTATTTAATATATGGGAAAAAATAATAAAAAGAGGGCCAGCCAAATAGCTCAGTGGATTAGTACTCCTGCAGGTAGACTCAGGGGTCTGGGGTTTGATCCCCAGGCTTGCTGTGTCAGCCCTGCCCTGGGGCATGCTGAGATGGCAATTGAGACTGGGCATGGTGGTGTGTGCCTGTAAACCAGTACAGCTCTTGGGATCACTATAATATAGTGAGACCCTAAACACCCTGTAGACCGTTCCTTAAAATACAAAAATAAAATTAAAATACAATAAAAATATTAATATGGGGGAAAAGACAGAGCAAGTAGACAATAAAAATAGAAAGAATAAGGCTAATAAAAAGCTAAATTATTATTTGCAGGTGAGTTGATACTATACATGGGAGACCCTCAAAACTCCAAAGGACTTGTATATTTAACAGCCAAATTCAATGGTATACCTGGATAGAAAGCCAACACTCAAAAGTCAATAGCATTCCTGTACACAAACAAACTCACTGAGAAAGAAAGTAGGGAAACACCTTTCACAATAGCGTTGAAAGCAAATAAAATACCTAGGAATTAATCTAACAAAGGAAGTAACAGATCTATACATTAAAAGGTATAATACTCTGAAAAAGGAGCTGTCAGAAAATGGAAAGATGTGTCTTGCTCATAGTTAAGAAGAACCAACAGAGTACAAATGGACATATTCACCAAATTTTCATACAGATTTAATGTAGTCCCAATCAAAATACCATTGGCATACCTCACAGAACTAGAGAAAATTATCCTAAAATTCATCTGGAGCCAGAAGAGGCCTAGAATACCAACAAAAATGCTAGACAACAAAGGCAAGGCAAGATCCATCAAAATCTGTGACTTGAATTTATAGTACAGAGGTAATATGATAAAAACAGAATAATATTGGCAAAAACTAACAAACAAAAACAAAACCAGACCTGGGGATCAGTGATTAGAATGTGCAAAAGAACTTTTACTGGAAGAAAAAGTTCTTTATTCTTTAATAAATGGAGCTGGGAAAACTGGCTTTCCACATGCCCAAGACCAAAACTGTACCTATAACTCTTACCATGAAGTAAACTAAAATAAAAATGGATTAAAGATTTAAATACTGAAACAGAAAAGCTACAGGTATTGGAAAGAGAATGGGTAGAACACTTGAAGACATAGGTGTAGGCAAAGATTTTGTGAATAAAACTCAAGTACCATAAGAAGTACTACAATGGATCAACAACTTGGATTGCATCTTAGTAAAGAGTTTTGCATAGCAAAAGAAATTACCAGTGAAGTAAAAACACAACCCACAGAATGGAAAATTTTTTTTCCCTGTTCTTCTTTACACAAGGACTAATGTGTAGAACATATTAAAATGTGAAAAAGAAACACCAACAGATTCCTCAAGTTTAAAGACCTGCTCCAAAAGTGTGTATCTGAGATGAGTACACACTTCTCAGAGAAATAAATATAAATGGCAATTAAACTTATGATCATGTGCTCAATATCATTGATCATCCAAGAAATGCAAATTAAAGCAGAGCTGTAATTCCATTTCACTCCAGAAAGAATGGCAGTTATCAAAAATTGACTAATAACAAATGCTGGGTGTGACTGTGGGAAAAAAAAACAAACAAAAACATTCATTGTTGGTGTGAGTGTAGAGTGTGAAACCACTGTGGTGGAATATGTGGAGATTCCTCAGAAAACTAGGATCAGAGGTCCCATTTGACCTAGTCACTCCCCTTCTGATTATCTTCCCAAAAGAATTAAAAACATCACACCACAGTTATATATGTGCATCCATGTTTATAGGAGCATGGTTCATAATAGCTAAGTCTTGGAAACAACTCAAATACCCATCAACTGTGGAGATTCCTCGGAAAACTAGGTAACAAATGATGGATAAAACGATGTGTTTTTTTAAAAAAATACAATTGAGTAGTACTGAGTTGTACAGTAGAATAAATGTAAGACCATACACTTAATTTGAGTGAATAAACTCGACACATTGTTAATACTGCATTGTCTCTCTGAGTGAGAAGATGAAAGAGTAAATAAGGATCAAAATGTGCAATAGATATTATAAAATATCAAGAAATTATTTAAAAGAAAAGAGGAACTAGGAATGGGGAAGGGGGATATAAAGGCAAAAGGAAAAAATGATTAAAAATACATAATGGAAACAAAGCTTTGTAAACAAGGAAGAGAAGAATACCTTTGTAAATAAGGAAGAGAAGAGAGGTTGAATGAAGGAAGGGGAGTAGAAGAAAAAGAGGAACCAAGATATATTGCACATAGGTACAAACTATGATGAATGTTATTTAAATTGTATATCTAAATTTAGATCTATGTGTATCTAAATCGTACCAACAAGCAATGAAAAAAACAGAACAGACAACAACCAAAAACTAGAAATCCTGATCACCAATATAAAAACAAGGACAAAGAACGAAAACAAGGCACAAAACAAGAGAACAAATAAAATAAGAAAATACAATGTTTACTTCAACGATGATGGGTCTACCATGCAGTGGTCTACCAGATAGTCATGGTGGAGAGTCAGCGTAGGAAGGGCATCCCAGGACCAAGGATGACAAGCTGCTTCCCTACTGTCCTCCATTTCCTCTTCCAGAGTTAATCTGGAATTTTTGCTTTTGATTTTCCCATGCATGGGCCAACCCTTCACCAATCAGTGCTTGTTGAGTCATTCAGCTCCACTTCTGTCTCAGCATTGGGTGAAGCTTCTCTTTTGGCCATCCCACCCACCCTGTTCATATTCTTTTCTCATGCTCCAGAGGAAGGAACCTTACAAATGTGTCTCTGCTATCACTGGTAGATAGTATGGGCAGCCAAAGTCCACATTCATGTCGAAGTTCAGGCTGGTTTCTGAACTTGCTATGAGGCTAGAGCTATACCGTTTTAGCCTGCAGCAGTCCATACACCTTCTGCAAGCCCGAACTTGATTTGTACCTGTTGGAATGTGCCAGCAGTTTCTCTAAGTTCTGAGCTCAGCTGGCCCCTGTCCAAGATGGTTCCAGCCAATCACCCTATGCTGTTGGATGTCTTTGCCCAAACCACTCACCAGTCATTGCAGTCTGTGGGAGGCACGATAGCCCCGGAATCTCCATTTTCTTATGGAAATAGGTTTCTCTTCCTGCAAAGCTACCACATCATGACTTCCTGCTGCGTACTCCCCTAGTGGATCACATGAGTGCCTCTAACTTATAAGATTGCCTTAGTATGCCCGTGTCATCGGTGATGCTGACTTCCTCTCCCCCTGCCATAAAAGCCATGTCACTTCTTTGAATAAATGAGACTTGATCAGAATCCTGTCTTGTCTCCGTTTCTCGTGTTTCCTGTCCTTTGTCCCCTCCTCCATTTCCCGCTCCTCTTCCAGGTGACCACAAGGGCATTGACTGACCCACTGGACAGGACAGCAGTCTGCTGTGTCCACTGGTCTGTTCCACTGGTGCATCTCTCCATGGAGGCCTCTGGGATTGTTAGGACTGTGGTGCATTTGCAGGCTTGAGTGGCTACTCCATTCAGTGAGCCCAAGCTCAGGGAGAAAGTGCTACCTGCCACTGTCTTCATTGAAGTTTGTTTCTCTCTTTGCTCTCCCCATGGGTTTTATGGCTTCAGATCTTTCCTGGGTCCTGGGGACCCAGTTTCCTATCTCTTCTCTTCCTCATGTGCTGTATTCCAGCATCTGGACCCCAAATCTAAGAGATGCTCTTTATCTGCTGCTCACCGCCCTGCCATCCTCCCAGATCTGTCAGACCCATGTTTATTTTTTAGAATATTTCTATTGATGAATTATCATAACTTCGAGTTTTAGTATATTAAACAATGCATACTTAACAGTAAAAAATCAGAAAAATAAATTATTTAATTTTTAGTATCTTTCGAGTGTTTATGTGAGTGTTTATAAAATAAAAATTTTCAGCATTGACTGGCTTTTCATATACAAAGCCTAAACAGCAGGAAAATATGATGTCAATAAAATATCAAATATATAATGAATGGTTAGAATAGCCATCAATAATTTCATGTTAGCTGTTTACTTGCTTACAAAACCTAAAAGATAACATTATAAGTGGAAACCTATATGAACTCCAGTGTAAACACAAACAAGAGAGTACTACAGAAATAAGCTTTGCTTCAACTGTCACATGCAAGTCTTCACACATGACAACTGCATGTTCTATATACAAGCATCACTAGAATAATAGGCATGTTTTGTTTTCCTGTACATTATTGAAGGCTACGGTTGACAATTGGTAGGTCTTTGTGATGCTGTACCTGTCTGATCACCTGTCAACTCACAAGTGTATTCCACAATTTCTTTGCATAGCTCTCTGGATAGAAACATTTTGTTTTTTCTCTGCAGTGGATGATCTCTTATGATCTCCAGTTCAAATCTTGTATGAAAATTCCTCTGTGGTATTTTGTACTTGTTATTTTCTTTGTAAACTACAAATTAGTTATGCAACACATGTTTAGGACAGAGTAAAACACAACCATTGGCTTTGTATTTCAAGGTACATCGTAGTTGCTGCATGACTCATCAATGTCTACTCCACTTTTTTTCCATAATTTTATTGAAGAACAAATAGCAATGAGACACTTTCAAATCAAATGAGTAGGACAGATTTAATAATTAATACATTGTATATTGTTTTCTTAGTAATTTTTTTTTTTTTTTTTTTTTTTTTTTTTTTTTTTTTTTTTTTTTTTTTTTTTTTTTTTTTTTTTTTTTTTTTTTTTTTTTTTTTTTTTTTTTTTTTTTTTTTTTTTTTTTTTTTTTTTTTTTTTTTTTTTTTTTTTTTTTTTTTTTTTTTTTTTTTTTTTTTTTT
>PVKA01022265.1:0-37357 GCA_004027165.1 Ctenomys sociabilis
TTTCTGCTGGATGGTTAAGACCTAGGTAGATCAAAACTTATATACCAACACATGAACTTTATATTTCCTATGTGGTCATTGAAGTCTTCTCAGGGTTTATCTTGTAGTCCTGTACATTATTCTGTAGTTCCTTTGTCTGTGTCATCCATGTAGATGAGTCACGGCCAATGCTTGACCAGATTGCTCTCTGTGAGAGCCTTCAAAATACAATTAAAATGTGTTACATATATGTACCAACTCCCCACAATAAATATCATCATATATGGAAATATGTACTAATAAAACATTTATCTTTTGCAATTAAAAAAAATAAATATAGATATCTACCTCTCAGGAAACTCCTTCCTCAGGAACCTTTCCTGAGATATGACTAACCTTCATCCAACAAGAATTTGATGAAAAATACAAATAAGGAAATGATAGAAAATACTTAAAAATTCCATGTTTTGACCTAAAATTAAATTAAATGGCAAGTCAAAGGGAGAATAGTATAGAAAATTTTGTATAGCATGAGAGAATAGAAAGAATGTATGTATTTGTGGAAAAGAAATAAGAAAATAAAATCAGATGATTTACTACTGAATATGTAGCATGTGAAAATAAAGGATTATCATAGAAATCTAGTTAAGGAGATAGTGAAAAGCGACAACATAAAAGCAATACCTGCACATGTAAGTTGAGGACCAAATTCACGACTCTGAGCCTACTTTATCTGCATTCTACCACTGAATTAAGTATACAAATACTTTTACAGAAAAAAAATGTAATTACTAAAGGAAAAAGAATATACAAATACAAATATTTATTGAAAACTACAATAGAAAATAACTAGTATGTGTGAGAAAGAAGAATGAAAAATAAACCATGCAAGATTATAAATTATAAGACAAAACTGAGCCCAAATATTAGAAATGTACCAACAAATGTGCAAGTCATTTCACTTTATTCTGAGAAAATATTTCATTATACACTTTAAATGACACACATAAATTTATTAAGAGAAGGCAGAAAATGAAAAGAGATTTCTAAAGCACTCCCAGAAGAACTGGAATGATAAAGATGTAGGTTTAGGTATTTTGTACCAGACAGAATGAATTTTAAAAACACATTACAATGAAAGGGAGGGTATTTGCTCCTTTGTCTATTAATAGCCAAATACATATTCATTATGCAGTACATTTTGCAGTTTAAGGATGAAGATCTGCCCTGAGACATGTACCCACAGGCAATTTCAATGTTGTGGGAATATCATGTAATATTCATTCAAACTAAGATGCCTATGATGTCAATAGGAATTATAATGATATGCTCTTGGTATATTTTGTCATTGATTTAATACTGATAATGTGATATAAGGAAAAATAATGTAAATGGATTATTTTATTTAAAATACATGTACATAAATAAAAAATAATGGGTACAAAAGAGGAAAAGTGACTTTGTAAAATATCTCAAATGAAGTGATTAACAAATTTATTATCTCCCATAATTTCTTTTTTGTGAAAAGAACACTTTTCACAAATCTATTCACTTTATTATTTTCTAGAGTATCATGCATTTTTATTATCTATAGTCATGTTGTACAATACATCGTTGAACTACTCATAAGACTGAAGTACAAACTGAAATATTGTTTTTAATGTTAAAAATATGATTCGCAACTTAGATGAGTACACTTTGAACAACAGCACCTACTTAACAAGGCAAAAGGAAAGTCAATGGCTCTTATTATATTATCTTTTAAGCAGGCAGATTACATATAAGATATATAACACAATATAAATAATAAAACATATCTCATGAATAGTGAGCAATGTTTAAAAACTTTCATTATGAAATTTGAAATCTCTAATCATTATGAGAATGAACTTTTTAATGGTTGATTTTGGGGGAAATGGTTAATATACTGTGGACAAAAAGAGTATTATTAAAATTATACATTACACTAAGCACAAGAATATACTCCATATAGCATCCGGTACCTAAATATAAAAAAAAATCATGACGGTAATAAATGGAAATTCAATACATTATATTATTATGTAGATGCATGACTCAAAATAAACTGCAATCCACTAAATTCAGTAAGAATCCATGAAATAATACCTATATAAATAACTTAATAGTAAATGTTTGCATGATAGAAGGAATATGTAGACAGCAAGAAAGGACAAGAGAAAGACAGAGGAAAACTCTAACCTACAGATATACAGTTTAAATTTCAATTTAAGAAGCATTAATAAAATCAAAGTCAATTATTGACTGTAGAATATTGTTGTTGAGCATTAATGATCCTTTCGGATATTGGTATCTATGTGTTTTGCCAAAACAATGTTATAAAATATATTGCCACAAGGTCTCTCCCCATACAACACTTAATAAAAAGGAGTAACATTCCTTCAGCAGACCTGGCATACCCTTGCTCAGCAGCAGGCTTGCTGACTGCATCACTCCTGTGCACAGTTTACAGGAAGCGGGCTCATTACTTATGAACAGGCACCAGTGGGGAACAAAAGCACAGGGTTTATCTAGAGTTGGCCCCTGCAATGCTCTGGTGCCGCACAGAGCTGTCCTCTGTGCCTACTTTAACACAGCAGACCGGCCTGAAAGCAGTCCAGTTTCCTACTGCAGGGTGCCCTGACGCGCTGGACGAGTGAGCTGAAAGATGCCTGTTTTGGGGGCCAAAGGTCTAGGGAAGAGTCCACCCTGTTACATGCTATCCCTTCCTCTTTCGCGTCTGTGTGATCCTCGTATTTATGCACTAATTCTTGAGAACCATTAGAGAGAAAAGGCAGAGTACTGAGGCTATTCAAAGCCTTCTGGAAAACTGTCTAGCCCACCAATCTTTTAAAGCAAATTAACAATGTAATTCATAAGTTAATACAAGAAACTCAAACTGAAAGGATGTCCCTATTGTTGCTGATCAATTGTGATAGGAGTAGTTCTCATCAGATGTTTTTTGGTAAATATCGTTAACAGAGAAAGTCTACAGAATTTCTGTCATAAATGCAAAATTGGAATAGATAACTATGATCAATTACGGAGTATGTAGAATTTACAATTTACTTGATAATTTTCCTGCCTTAACAATTCCAACATTCTGAATGATACAGTGAAAATATTTTCCAAGATAAAAAATGTCAGAAGATATGATAAATAAAAAAACCATGTAATTCATAATTAAATTGTTTGTTAGCTAATAGTGATACAGTAGCAGGACAATTGGTAAAGCTGTACTCTTTTCAGGTTAATAAATGCATTATATGAATAACAATTTGATTTTTATATTTTTTACACTCTGAATATGTAAGGCAAGGTATCATTTAAGTATTCCTCATTCAATATATAGAAAAATGAAGAGGGAATGCCAAAATAAAATAAATAATAAAATATCAACACATATAGTTATTTTTTTTAACCATGGAAGTATGTAAAAATAAAAAAGCAAAAGTTCCTCAAAATGTTTTGTTTGATATCATTTTACTCATTTTACAAAAGAGAATGACATGAATAAAAATAAAGTAAAATCACATAAAATTAATATAGGTCTACAAGAAAAGTATTTCAATTATAAAATATTAAAAATCCAAGCGTCCTGTGCGGGCCCTGCACCTGGGACCCACTGATACAAAAAATGAGACTGAGCATGGTGTGCTCGCTTATAGCCCAGAATTTGGAGGCTGAAAACAGGAGGATCGCTCTCAGTCGGAATTGTGTACTGAGAGTCTACAGACCCTGGACTAAATACATAAAATCATCATCATCTCCATCATCATCATCATTACTATCATCAAACAAAAAACTGTGGGCTGGTGAGATAGTTTGGCATTCTAAGCTTCTGCTTTGCAAATACAAGGACCCAGGTTCAACTGTAGATACTTGCCCAAAACCTGGGGCAAGCCCAGTGTGCACCTATAATCCCAACACTGGAGGGTAGGGAAGGCTGAAACAGGAGGATCACTACTGGTCTGAACTGTGGGGTGAGACCCTGTACCAAATAAATAAATAAATAAATAAATAAATATTAAAAATGGGAACGGAATTAACTCATGAAAGGAAAATATGAATACAATTGAAATACAACGGTCAGTTTTAGGTGGCTTGAAAGGTAAGATTTTCCCTCCCATTAATCTTATGTTGCCAATTCCTGTCAGTGTTTCAGCTTAAATCTAGGGAAAACTAATGCCATATTTTCTGCTCTCTTACTCCACATGATCATGCAGTAAGAGATAACAAAATAATTCATAAATTAATACAAGAAACTCAAACTGAAATGATGTCCATATTGTTGCTGAAAGTGCACAGATTTGGGAGCCAGACAGATCTGCATTTGAATTCCAGTCTTCCAGTTTCTAGATCTTTGACAAATGTTAGTTCCCTTTTTTAGAAGAGAAAACTGGCTAATTTTGTTGCACGCTGTGAATTTTAAGATGAGTTTCAAGCACACAGAAGGAATCTAAATCTGCAGTTTTTAAGACACTAGGTAGTTTCATTCAGCTAGTTATGCCTTTGCCAGAGGATGATTTGTTTTTCTCTGCATTTAGATTTTTCTCCCCAGAAATTCTGCCTCAATGAATGCAGAGGTTGCTCCAAGAATCTGACTGCTTAACAAGCAACCCCAGATGATTCCAATATATAATGCATCTTACAAATTGATGTTTTAGATAGAGAATCCTTATATTACTATCATGTTCAAAACTTATTCTGAAATCCTAATGTTCCATATTTTTTTAAAGTTGTTTTGGATATATTTGTTTAAGGAGAAGAGTAGAGAAAGAAATCATTCTTAGATATTCTCTTAATGGCAAAGACCAGATGTGTAAGAAAAGAAGCTACTTTTATTTTGCACATGTATGATTCTTGCTGAATTTTTGCCACCTGCATTGTGAATCAAAACAGTGACGGTGACTTGAGGGAGCCAAGAATTGAACGAAAGCATTAAAAAAATTGAGGAAACAAATCGTGAAGGTAGTTGAGGACTCACAAAGAATTATCTCCAATAATATGTGTAATTAGTATAGTAGAGTATAGGAGAAACACTCTTCATCATTATGTAACAAATCTTTTGGGATTGCATACTACATAATAGGTCACCCTTACCTTAAGAGTTATTTGCAAATCTGGCCCTTGCTCACTTCCTGATTCAACCAACTACTGAAAAGAAATTTCAGTTCAACAGTCTTCATTCTTCCTGATTCATTTGTTTGGGGTGGAGCTGGTGTGGCATATGATGCCTCAGGTTGAATTATGGTCCCTGTGCTTGCCTAAGCTTGCAAATGCCTAGGCAAACACTCCAAACCACTGAGCTATCTTGCCAGTCCATCCTCCCTGATTCTTGATTTGGAAGCAGCTATGTCTAGTGATGGAATACTGTCTCACGGAATTTTAAAAAGTACACTAACCATTTCAAGTTGCCATATAGATGTTAACTGATTATATGAGCAATATTTTATTGTTAAAATTCATAAGACAAAAGTTATGCTACAGTTGTCGGTATAATGCCTTTATCCACTGTAATTACAGAGTTAATATAACTTGTTCTATGCACATGTGATATCTAAATTTGTATATCTGATTAATTTCACTTAATATTATAGTCTTGGGGTAGATACATTTTCTCAGAAATGACTGAAGTTTATCCTTCTTTATGGCAGGGTTGTTCTTTCTTGGGTATGAATACCACATTGTGCTTCTCCATTCGTGTGATGCTGGGCGTGCAGGCTGCTTCTAGAATTAAGCTATTATGAACTTTTGCATAGACATACATATGCATATATCACTGTAATGTGTTCTCTTCAATTCTTTTGAGAATATATGTTTAGAAGCATAGCTGGGTCAAATGAAATTGCATGAAAAACCCAAACTGCAGATGAAGTGCAAATTACAAGATATGTAATAGGATATGAGAAGATAGATATTTTACAGAAGAAAACCAACAAATAGAGGGGAGTGAGGGAGAGGGGAATAAACAAAAAATTAAGATGTGTTATTTCCATGTACCAACTACCCATAGAGAATGCAATTAATATATTCTGCAAACATGTGGTAATTAAAACATAAATATAGGGCCGGCGAGATAGCTCAGAGGTCTAAGGAGCCTGCTTAAACAAGCTTCGGCAGGTGTAGGAACCTTGGTTGGATTCCAGCACCACATGCTTTCTTGTCCCATCCTCAAGCCAGGCTCAGCTGACCCAAATGAATAAATAATTATAAAAAAAAGTTTAAAAAAAGCAAAAATAATTAAATATAAAGGTTCCAGATGCAGTCTTTAGAAAAGCATGACAGTCTCCTTTCTTATTGAAAATAAGAATAATATTTAGATACAACAGTATTAATGTCCACCTCTATTAAATATTAATCTTCTTTATTTTATCAATTCACATTTTATGCAGCAGAGACACATTTTCTTAGCATATTCTAACTATAACATAGACTTCAATTTCATATACAACCACCCTCATGCATGTTGGAAACTTTGGAGCATCAAAAAAGAAAATTAAATTCAATTTACAAATTTCCAGATAAACAGTCACTGGTTCTACTTTATGTGAATTAGAAAGGATATAATCATGACATTTTAAAATTTAAGAAATTTCATTTAGAACAAAATAAATGTTTCATTTGGACCAAATCTAGACTACTACTAATTTTATTTTACAAAATAAAAATTGCAATATAGCTAAAATCATTGTGTGCTATTAATGTGCTTAGCTAGTAATTCAGCAGAACTTTAGTTTTGCTTTTGCATAAGTAGAAATGACTGAGCAAATTCCAAAGTGCTTAATAAAAAGATTTAGATATAAGGTATGCAATAGGATTATTCATGACAAATTCTTGCTTAGTTCATTATAATTTGAAAGAAACCATTCTAAAATAAACAACACATTATAGTCTAGATTTATATCTTGGATTTAAAGAATTATCATTATTTTCAAATATGAAAAACTGAGATCAAAACGTCTTTCAAATGATGCATCTAATCAAATATTGCTTCATAACTACTGTAAAATGTAAGCTCTCAAAAGTTACATTTTAAGGATGGTTTAACTTTGTTTCACTTTTTTGTTCTGGAAAATTCTCCTACTTTGACTTTAGGCATGCCCACATTATTGTATGCAATTGCTGCACAGTATTAATGTCTGAAATACTGAAGTTGTATTAGTGACTCAAAATATGTATATCAGAGTCTTAATGCAAAGAGAGTATTCAGAGATCAGATTAAAAAGATAAAGTGGTTTTATCTGTTATTGAACACGTTAAAGCTGAAATTCAGGTGAGGGCAGATAGTTCCATGGTCTAAGCTCCTGCCCAGCAAGTGTTAAGGATCCAGATTTGATCCCCAGTATCTCAAATGGTGGTGGTTCCAGAATCCCAGGAATACCTGGGATTCTTGCAGCCAAGGAAACTGGGTATGGTGGTGCACACCTGTAATCCTAGCACTGGGGAGGCTGAAGCAGGAACATCGCTAGTGTCTAGGCTGCATAATGAGATCCTGCACCAAAAACAAAGCAAAACAAAACAAAAGCAACTAAAATTCATTGCTTTACCAAAGACTTCCTACAAGGCCAAGGAAACAAAGGGAGAGAATGATACAGAGAGAGAAGGGGAGAAAAGAATTGAAATACAGCAAGATACAGAATCTTGGTGATTTTTATGTCTCACTGATCTGAACTGACCTGGTAGAATTAGACAAAAAAATGTTTGTAGTTATATACTGTGTCACATTTTGAGTGAAATGCAGTAATTGATCTGGCTTTATTTAATGTTTGTATTTATCACATTTGTCTGTTAGATACAAAAAGGATCTCAAAATTTGGACTTGGAATAATTTCTATACTTGGGCTTTTCTGAATGTTCACATTCTTGTGAGTTACTGTAGGTTTCTTAGAATATTTTATATCACTTTAAAAAAGTACATGTGACAGGCCTGTGGCTTTTGTATGCTATATTCAGCTCTACCTTGACAAGACTGTTATTTTAACATGCAACTTGGAAATCAAAGTCTGCTCAAAAACAAACTTTAAAGTATCATCTTATGTTTTACCATTGAATACAACTAAATTCTATAACCAATAACAAAATTTAAGTGATGCTCTTAAGTCAATAGCACTTCTGTGATCAGCTACAGCCTCAGTTTTATTCATGTTGATTTGTCTCCTCTTCATCCTATGATCCACTCTTCAACAATTTCCCACATTATTAGTAATCTGACTGAATCTCTGTATAATGAGAAAATAGCAATGTAGCCAGAGACAATGCAGCATCTTCAAATGCCCTTTCTCTGCACCCACTCCCTTCTGATGATTTCAGTTCGGAATTGGTAACAAACCGGAAGACAGTGCAGAAACCCTCTGCCCTGACTGGTGCGTGCTTCCCTTGCAACTCTCGGAGCGCTGCTTTGTGGCTTTAGGTGTGGTTCTATTTGCATGACTCTTACTTTTCCAGGAAAATGAGTTGAGGGAGAATGTCACAGAAAATGTACCTTTCATATGAACATAAGAAATCCTTATGCCTGTGGGATTTTTTATTAGCAAGAAAGTTCTCCACGTTGTAGTAAGATTACTGCAGGATGAGTACCTGCTTCTCTTCCTGATGGCTATGTTATTCTGCTATTTCCCCTTCCAAGAGTCAATCTTACTGACATAAATATGTTCATTGCTTTTACATCATTTCTCCATTTCCTCTGTCCTTGAAATTGTTTCCTTATAATTCTGTACTTGTGTAATTTTAAAAGACCTTTATTTATTTATTTGGTACAGGGTCACTTTATGCAGTTTGGACCAATAGTAATTCTATCTCAGTCTCTCCAGGACTGGGATTATAGATGTAAGCCATTATGCCCACTACTGGGGCTGGCATGGCACTCCTGGTGGTCCAGGGCAGCATGACAGGGATTGAACCTGGGTTCTTGCACTTGCCAGGTAGGTACTTAGATGGCTAACTTGTCCCCTTAGCCCCTGTTTTTTTTAACTGAGTGCATGATTAGAATCATACTGAACTACCCTTTCTGTGCAGAGCTAATTTTGCTTGGCATCAGAATTATACAAGTTCATCTATATTGTCACAAATGGCACAATTTCCTGCTTGATATAACATTGCACCCTATTCCATCTTCTCTCTCTGTGTGTGTGTATGTTTATATCACAACTCCTTTATGTCCCCACTGATAAACACTTAGATTGTTTGTACATCTGGGTCATATCAACTCTGATGACCGTAGCAGCGTAAACAGATCTTTGACTATTGACTTTATTCCTTTGGAAATATAGCAGGAAGTATGTTGAGTAACTTCTTGTTTTCTTTTAAATTTTTCCTTTCAAATCAAACTTAACTGATCTATGAATTATTTCACTTGATTTGTATCTCAAATCTCATTAAACTAAGATAAATCATAGAGGGTGTCCCCGTTCAGCACAAAACAAACATTTGCTATAGGAGTAAACACACTTGATTTTTAATTAGCTACATTAAGTACTTAACCTTTTATTTATGTTTTGAGTCATGCAGAAATTTAGAAATTAGACCTCATTAAAAATGTACTGAAACTGCACTAATAAGTAGCAGAAAATTTTCTGTGCATTTGGTGCTGTTTTGGTTATTTCTTAATTGTTGCTAATATTTAAAACAAAATTTTCAAGTTCCTTAGGTATTTTTTATAGTCACATTTTATAAATATCAATGAACATTTTCACACTTCATTAGCTTTAGAAATTTGGAAAAACATTGATTTTCATTTGATTTTTAAATGAACTTTGGTATGTTAATATTAATACAAGAAGTTGGACCATTTCATAATTAGTTTCTGTTAAAATATAATGACTGTTACTTATAGATTTTAGTGAAATAACATTTTCAAGACCATTGATTCCATGGAATCTAATCAAGAATAAATTTGAATGTTTAAGAATAGATCATAAAGCATGCATTATTTTGAGAAATACTTTGAAAAAATTACATATGCAGAATTCATTTTTTTTTCCTTTAAGCATTCTATTATCTCGTAACTAGAAACTAGGAGATTGTAGATGGTGCACTGTCCTAAGATTACATACAAATGGAAGCATACAGGTACAGAGGAATTCTGTATCAGTCTTGAGAATTTTGCTTAAAATTCACTGTGAATTCTTAAAAACAAAACAAAACAAAATTTAAAACCATTTAAGAGGCTGCAAAACTGGCATGGTTCAGATACAGATTTAGATATAATTCATTATTCAATTACTGAAAAAGTGCACTTACTTCTCCAGCATGTTATACTAAACATATATAACTTTGCAAGAAAACAGTTTATGACATATAAAATTAACTTCCCATATTTAAATTTGAATAAAAAGGCAGATCCAGGCCAGAATAACTCCTTAAGTAGAGATGATTCTTGTCTAGACAATTGAAAACAGATAATGCTGTGAGTTTTAAATAGACATTTAAATGTCAAGAAATGGCAATGCATATTTTAATTATTCAGTACTTAAAAGCTCAAAGGCATGCAAGAATCCCAGCATGCAAGAATAAGATTGGCACATTATGCAGCAACAATGTGCATTTCTGAGTATCACTCCTATAGACATAAAGAGAGCTAAAGAGGGAAGAAGGAAGCTTCATTTCATTGCAACTATTTTATTTGTATTTAGATGAAAGCTTAAAACATATCATGCAATTTTCCATTTTTACTTCTTGTGACTATCATTGAATGAAAGTCAAATTGTACTGTGGTCAGCAACAAACCTTAAAACAAAAAAGAAAACAGAAACCTTTCCACTGTTATGTTCTGTTAGACTAGGGCATGTCATGTTTTTCCTCTGTGTGAGCAGCTTGAGTAAACATCTTTTTGCATGTGCTTCTGACTGAAATTAGTAACTGCCTTGATTGTACAGCAACAATGTTTTGGGGCCATTCATTATCACATTGTCTGCTCACATTCTTAGGGACTATGACAGAGAATTAGTCTCCTGAATGTCACTTACATATGAGGTTTTGCAAAAGTGGCCAGCTGTTCTACAAGGATGTTGCAAACATAATAGTTTGTATATTTAAAATTCTTGAGTGTTGCCAGAACTTAAATAGTCTGATTTTTGTCAGTCTCCATACAGAGACAAGTATTTGAGCAAGACTACCTTTAAATGATAGTGTGATCTGGTTTAAAATCCTAATAGGCTTTTCTTTTACCCTTTATATTTGCACTCTCATCATCCTACTCATATATATTTCCTTTCACTAGCCAGTTCAGGCCTTCCTCAATTAAAAAAAAAAAAAAAAAAAAAAAAAAAAAACTTCAGTTTTGGTAAGATAACTTTTATTCATTCACATTATATACAGTCTAGTGCAGCATACTGGAATGAAATCACTAGTGAGGCCACTAGGGAAACAAAAGGAATTATCTTCAAATCAGTATGTCATTTATAGAACAATATAATATTGTCAGTCTTCAGATTCAATATCCAAAAATCAGTCCTCAAGGCACATCCTTCTCTGCTTGTACTGAGCAGCATCGGGATCTGAAGCAACATTAAGAAGTAACATTAGTAAAGCGAAGGCTGCCTCTGAGCTTCTGAAACGTCTGTTGGCAGGCCGCAATTCTGTTTGCCTTTTTGTACTTTATTTCAACAGAAATACATCCCTGTAGTGGACTGAAACCCTCCCTGTGTGTGACGCTGGTTCTGCTTCACATCTATATTAATGCCAGCGCTACATGGGAAGGTAATTTGTTGCCACTACAAGTGAATCAATATTTTTCAAGAGGTTATGGTAATTTACTCAAAGTGATGAATATTAAGAATTTCAAACAGAACAAAATAATATTATTCATAATATCATGAATATCCACTCTTATCTCCCGCTTATGCTTTTTCTAATTACATAACTACAGCTAAAAGAGAGAGAGAGCAATTTGGTGGTTTTAATTCAGTTAGCTTGCACCCAACTCTAGAAAAGACAAAAAAAATGTTAAGTCACCTTAGCCTCTTCCTCTCATTTATATATATATATCCATGGCTCAAACACATTCTGATTTTGAAAAAATATAATCAACCTGATAAGATTTGATTTGATTATGATGATAGGGGCAGCATGATGCAAAGATAGTTTAGGAGACTATGGTAATGATGGCAGCCCCAACTCTGCACCACCTCAACCCATATGCCATGTTTGCTGCCTCTCTCTCTCAATCTCACTCAGTCTGTCTCTGTCTCTGTTTCTCTCTCTTCCTTTTGCTCTCTTCCTCTCCCTCCCTCTTTTCCTTTCCTTCTCTCTTTCTCACTCTGCCTCTCTCTTTTGCTCCAGCTCTTGCTTACACTCTCTCCTCTAATAATATAAAAATGTTATTACCAATTTGCCTTATTTGTCTCCTCCTATAAAGATCATGTTCTTTTCTAAAACCATATTTTGTACGGGGTCTCATTAGGCAACTCAGATTTGTAGTAATCCTCCTGTTTTCAGCCTCCTCGATGCTGGGATTACAGGCATGTGCTACCAAGTCCAGAGTTGGTGGCTGACCCAGTGTCCTTGGGGGGCAAGGCAGGAGCTGTGATGCTGGGCATCGAACTCTCGTCAGAATATGTTCTAAAAGAACATGTTTTTGCACCTCTTTTTCTTGGTTGACTTGTATTTATATGCTCTATAAAAACTCTATTGGGTGAGTGAATAACTGAGTACATTCTCAAAGTATTGCTGAAGGCTGACAGTTATTATAGATTACTGGCAAAAATTACATAAACTGTGAGTTTAATTAGAAATATTTTTCAAATACCATGCAACCACTCAGCGAAGTGGCAGAAACTGGATGCAAGTGGATTCAAATCTACCCTCACATGTCAAATCCATGCTTGATGAAATACTTAATCTAGTCATAGAGTCTTCACTTTTATATTTCTGTTACAATTTTTAAAAGATTAAATGAAATGCACAGCAAAGATTTTAGATGAAATCACAAAGAAGTGTAAATTATGCAGTGAGAAATAACTTGTTCAATGCGAGCGGATGAACTAGCTCTAGCTTCCTCCACTAAAGGACAAGTTTCATGTTGCTGCCTTTAATTTAGAAAGGAATGCTGTCAAAACCGAGCAAGCTGTTCTAACAGACTTGACACCATTTCCACAAACAAAGCACAGCATATCCAGCGGCATCAGGGAGCAAGACTCCCAAAGATCATGTGTACTTTGGCCATCTGTGTATTTTAAATTTTTGAGAACATTGACTCACAAAATTGGATATTTTTTGCAAAGAGTTTAATGTGTTTGCATGCATTTCTTAGAGCTAAATATTGCTTTGTGAAGCTGACATACCCCTACAATATTTTTGCAAAGTCAATTTCAGAATATAGCATCTTATTTCCTGCTGGTTTTATTGTATCATTTGGTTTGGTGTAGCACTTGATATATCTGAAAAATATTGCTTGCAAAACCAATTTTTGAATGTAGAATCTTATTTTTCCACTATGTTTTCTTTTTTGTTGATAAGTAATTCCCTGAAAACCTTTTTAGAAAACAAGAAATGCAATAAATTCATATTTAAGGTGCTTTAGATATATTCAGATGTCAACATATTAATGCTTCTAGAAACAAATTGCAAATAGATACATAAAGAAATATTTTTCTTTTGTACCAATAGTAATTTAATAATATAAAGAGACACTGTTGATCATGATAGAGCTAAAATGATACATTTCTTATTTTAAAATTTCTGTTCAATAATTAAACAAAAGAATATATTACATCTCATATTAATGTGAGGATGTTGCTATTGCTTAAAATAATTTCATATTTTAATATCTGTAAAGTCAATTTAAGATCTGTGAAATCCTTCAGGTTCCATGCTTAGATTTATTTTCTTTCTTTTTTGTCTTTTTTGAGACAGGGTCTCATTATGCAGTTCAGGCTGGCCTTAAACTCACTTTGTAGCTCAGGCTGGTCTCGAACTCACAACAATCCTCCTGCCTCAGCCTCCCAAGTGCTGGGATTACAGGCCTGTGCCACCACGCCCGGCTCTTCTTTATTTTCATAAAAGATTTTCAAGGAGGTTTACAGAAGTTGACATTCAGAAAGAATGAATATCTTGTACACGGGTATCTTGTTGCAATCTTGGGAAATCACACCTCAAACTGGAGTAATTCAGTTCAAATCTCATTGTCTGCATCTCTCTTCCCTATTGCTTCAACACAGTTCTCTAAGTCTTCTCACATACTGATGCCCAGAAAACTGTACACATGCTACTTAGCAATGAATTTTTTTTTAATTCATGTGAATAAAATTTAAATTTAAGTGACAACTTTATAGGCAATACCACATGCCTATCGTCCCAGCACTCTGGAAGTTTGAACAAGTTCCCACATTCAAGCCCAGACTAGAGATCTTAATTCGTTAACAAGACCTTGTCTGAAATAACAAAATAATAACGATAAATTGCTGAGATTTTGATCACATTAAAAAGCCCTATATTCAACCCATTATTACAAAAGAACAACAACAGCAAAAAGAATAGTGGTAACTTTCATATACATTAAAACTACATAAAAAGAACACTGTTGTGGTTAGTGTTTGGTGTTCCCCCAAAGCGTCATGAAGTCCAAAGGAATGGGCTTTTCAGAGGCAGCTGGATCTTAAATTTTTGGTTAGCTCATTGTCTTGCACTGGGATTGGGGATGTGAGCACCTCTCCCTCCCTGGGGCAAGTAGCCTGCATACTGGGGAAGGGAGGGAACAAAGCTTGCTTTGCCCTCTTTTGCTCTTGTTGTTTTTTCTGTCTTCTGCAACCATGAACTATTGTTCCTTGCCTGGGAACCAGCTGATTATGAATGGAAAACTTCACAAGCCATGAGCTAAATAAGCCATTCCTTTTTTTTTTTTTTTTTTTGGCAGAACCGAGGATTGAACTCAGGCCCTTGTGTTTGCCAGAGAAGTGCTTATTCTACTGAGCCATCTCCCCGGCCCCAAGCGGTTCCTCCTTGCACTTTGTGTGTTGGGTATTTTCCCTTAGCAATGAGAGAAAAGTAACTAAAACAAAACCTAATTTACCTAAAAGATATATTTATTTATGAAGTCATAATCTATTCAGTCATCTATTTAAAATGTCACCTTCCAAGAATTCTTCACATCAGGTTCTTAACGTACTTGCATAAAAATTTTATTAGGAATTATGTAAATTTACATGTAGTTGTATATTAAGTAAGAATAATCATTTCACTGTGTACATATTCAATAGTAAGAATCTAATATGAAATATAATAGTCACCCATAAAATTTATTTTGAAAATACAAATAGTATTATATATATTTTCTTAAGTTATTTTTCTTTAATGTTCTGAAGAAAAATTGATTATTGATTAAAACTCTACCTATATCTTTCAAAAGAGTTTCTAAGTATCTACTTCTGTTGTATCTATCACCATGATAGAAAAAATATAGTACAATATATTTATAATAATAAAACATCTAAAATTACACAAAAACTACTAATTCATCAAAATATGTAGAGTTGAAAATTCACAACTATTCAAATATACAATTATCATGCTGTCATCTTAGGGATACTTCATAGCATTCTTATTTTTTTTAATCATAAATACAATATTTTATGTTGGGTATAACATTGCAAAAATACTGTCTTTACACATTATTTTTAGCAAACTAAATATAAATGTGTAACAAAATTTTCATCATGTGTCTAATATTAAGATTATAATTCCATTAACAAGGGTATGTGGATGAGTATATCACTAATTAATATTTACAATAAACTACATAAAATGTAAAACAACTATACAAGGATAAAACTTCTTTTGCAGTTTTCTAATTGTAGTGAAAATATTATTTTAGACTAACTTACTGCATGGGTGTTGATTCACTGTTACTTGGCTTCACAGACTGATGGAGAAAGCCACCTCAGGAAAGTCCAGAAGTAATTCTTAAATCAGTTTGTGAGATTATACTTAACAAAACAACTCTCAGCAAATAGTAAACCTAATCAGAAAAGAAACTTTCTATGGCTCCATAAGCTATATTGAAATACTCTGGCTCACTGCTTGGCTCTATAATCCTCTTTCACCTGCATATCAAGGTTATACTCCTCACGCAAGTATGAGGATTAATAAAAAAGTCATTAATATTATCTTCTATATGCTTCCTTGTTCCAAAAGAGTTCAATAGAAGGTATTTTTGTTATTACTTAGAACATTTCCAAAAGGTATACAAGTAACAGCAATCTTAGAGATAAGAAAACTAATTCAAAAGGATTAAAACTTTACCAATATGATGTCAAATATTTGCTTGAAAAGTGAAAAGTTAAAATGTTCAATTGGTTGTTTTGTTGGGTCAGCAGGCGAAGGTAGTGGGCCAACAAATGTCAATGCTGCTATTTGAGAAAAGAACTTTTTTCTCAATGAACTCTGTTTTAAACTGATATACCTCCAGTCCGCAGGAGACCACAGACGCATTAAACAGTGGAATTGGAAGGGGCCTTAAAATCATCACTTCTTCAACACAAATACAAAAAGCCAAAGGAAATATCGTGCCTGTTTGGGATATAGCAGATTGAGATTCTAATCACTTGCACCTACTGAGTTTAGTAGCAATTCGTGTAGTGTAGTGAGTGCTTTACTCCACATATAATTTTTGCATCTAAAAATTTACCTTAAGAGCAGTGAAATTTTCTTAGAAAATATTTTTGGTGATATTTCTCAGTAAATATTGTAGTTTTAGAGGAAACTATTTTAAGTTATTTTCACCAATTTTTAACTCCCTGATTTATAATGATGAGTTAAAGTTCTTCATCATCTTTGGCTTATTTTCTTCATTTTATGTGGAGTCATACTACCTTAAGACAAGAAGAAAAAAAACATAACGATTATCTTCTAACACTTCCATTCTACTTTTTTACTTATTTACAGAATGATTTATAAAATTACACTTTTTATACTACATACAGCTATACTGGAGATCTAACTTTGATTGTGAACGAAATATTGTTTTCTTGTGTTCCACTGACAGTTTCTTACTATAAAAAGTAAAATCAATGTCTTTCTCCTTTGAATATTGCATAAAAGGCTATCTCTCTTAAATTTATCCAGCTGCCTGAGGTAGGAATTTGTGAATTTGAGGAAAGCCTGGGTGACATAAATATTCCATATCTCAAAACACAAAAGAAACATAAAAAAACCATACTATTGGACTGGGGAGATAGCACAACTGTCTACAAGCATCTGCCTGCCAAGTCAGGGACCTGGGTTCAATCCCTAGTACCTCATGCCATGCCAGCCCAAAACCAACACATGCTGGTGCACTCCTGTAATCCCAGTGCTGAGGAGACTCAAACAGGAGGATCACTATGAGTCCGAGCTGCATAGTGAGACCCTCTATATATTAAAAATACATACTATTTAAAATAAAATGTAACCATATATAAAAAGAAACGAATTATGACCTCTCTCATAATGTTTGTAAATGCCAATGTAGAAAATAATAGCTTTTATAGTATAATTGCATGTTAACTTTATCATTCAAATTGGATGGTTAGATATCTGTTGCACATTTCCCAAGTAACTACTATACATGGCAGCTAGCTTTCCTCTGTCCAAAACTGAAAATGATATTTCTCTTGGTAAAGTATACTTTTCTTATATTGTCACCATTATTTTTCATTTGTTATGATTAGATATAATATGTAATTTTACTACTTTATTGAATAAGATAATGCAAAGATATGAGTATATACTTTTTACATTTTTAATGTGTTAATGATAAAATGGTGAATATGGAGATTTAAACATATAAGCATGAAATATATTATTGTTTTCCTTTTGATGAAAAAGATTAAATCTTTACTCTGTGATAGCTCTCTCACCTGAAAAAGTCGTGGTTAGAATAGCTGGGTTTTCATCCTAAAGTCAGTTCCTTTTTAAGAAATCACCAAAATCTGATTGTAACTCATATTTCAATGTCTCCTCACAGAAGGGCCTATTCCTTCAGTATGAAGCACTGCTTTTTTTTTCTTATGTACTCCTCAGCTAACAATGTACAGTTTGCTTCATTTTAAGGGGTATTTCTAGAAAAATTATATATATATATTATTACCTGCTCACCGATATATATTTTCAGTATTTCATGCTTCTTTTGTCTTCTTCATCTGTCATTTATTTACAACTTTTATGGCTCCACACCTTGTTGTTATAACACTTTCCTTGATGTAGCTCCTTTTCTGATATTCATGGACTGCACTATATTTCTGGGAAAACACAGCTCAAAATGATGTATCTCAGACAGTCTTATTATGTTTGAGCATACTTTATTTGAAGCATAATTTCTAGTTCTGTTTTAAAATCATGTACTAAAAACATGTTTCATACCAAGATGACCCATTACCACTTCCAGTGGGTAAATAAGAGTGTCATTTGAATTTAGTTACATATTTCTGTAACCTCCTGTCTTACTTTCATCATTACTGAAACAAAATAACAAACATCCAAAGATAAAAAAGAAAGGCTTATACTTTGTTGAGCTTTCAGTTCATAGCAGGTTGCCTGCAAGGCAGGGTGGCGTGGCAGAGGAAAAGCAGCTCATACCAGACAGAAGGCAAAAGGTGGCATGCAATGAAGGAGCAAAGTAGAGAGCCACCACAGCAGTCCTCTTTCTGTCCCTTGCATCCTGTCCTGGCTGCACATCCTCAAGGCAGTGGCACTCACACTTAGGGCAGACCTTCCTATCATTTATCCACAACTATTCTAAACTACTGATCTTTTAGTGGAGACTAACACCAATAATCCCAGAAACACAAGTTTAATGCCAGTATCTCACATTCTTTATCCAGCTACCTCCACATAGTCCCACCTATAATTACTCGAGGCTTTAGCACAGCATCTAAATATAGGCCGAATCATCTCCTCTTCTATTTCATGCCTCCGTAAGCACATCGTGTTTATGTAGCCTTGCCTCAAAAGTGATGCAAAGTGCTTGAGGGTCCTACATCCTCTAAGAAAGCTGTGGTCAGTGTGTGACATGGCACAGACATTCTGTAATTAGTGGATTATCACTTTCCTTGTTAATTCTAAAAGCTCAAGGCATATACAGCCAATGCACAGAAAAAATCCTTTGAAGTATTTGAAAGTAGAACCACTCTATTGCTAACATTTTTTTCTAAAGCAGATTTACCTCCTGAGACTAAAACTATATACATTTACCATATACCTGGGACTGTGCTAAGGTTAAACAGCTTTTCTGATATTGGGTACGTTCATCTTTTTAAAAGTATCTCCTAAGAGAAATATTTTGTGTCTTGATACTTTCAAATAAGTATTTTTGTTCATTTAATGCGTTTCATTTCATATTCAAAATTAAGGAGAAGTACTTTTCTTTGTAGCCAAACAAATATATTAAATATTCGAGTAAATTTAGTCTTTGTCCCTAACAATAGAACTCATTCTTTGTCATTCATTCACTGTCTTTCAATTATGAACCTAGAGTAATTTTAGATATAATTTGGGAGTATGGAGCATCTCAACAGGATAAAATAATGCAGCTAAGAGTATAATAACTTATAGTTTATTACCATCCAGGAAGGTATCAATAATTTTTGTCTCTTACAGTCACTGTGCTTATCTGTACAATAATATGTTCAATAGGTCCTGCACATTGCTAGCCATTGGTCCTAGTTACCATTCTTTTAGTGCTGAGGCAAAAATCTTGTTATCCAAAGTTAAAGGGGGAAGACTTATTAAGATCAGGTTGTAGTTTTCAGTCCTTGCCTGTTTCTAAGGTAGGATTATATAGCAGGCAAGGATTGCAGAGGAGAGATAGTTCATGACAGGGAGAAGATAGCAAAAGAAGGGGAGATGAGCACAGATCTTATCCAGGCTATGCACAGTGGGTAGCACTCACCCCTTTCATTGTAGTGCACTTGATCATAGGATCATACCATGAATCAATCCTAGCCTCAGACCTTCTAGGCCCAGTCACCTCTGGAAAAGCCCTACTTATGGCTGAATGAGACTTTGAGGGAATGTAAGCACAAGCTACAAAATTCTGTCCATGGTCCCCCAAAGATTTCTCCATTTCCCTTTATGCAAGGGAGCTCCTTCTTGATTCTCAACATGAATTCCTAACAGTTCCAGCATACTCCTGAAAGTTCAAGTTTAAAGTCCTCTCAAAGATTTAAGTAAAACTCTCAGTTGCAATTCTCTGGATAAATGAAAAGAAATTTAAGCACTTCCAACATTCAATGGCAAAAATAGGCATTTCTATTCCAAAAGTTCCAGGTGGATAGCATGGTACAGGAACAAAGCAAGCACAAAATCCAGCAGGGCAAACATTAAATCCCCCAGTTCCACCTACATTATCCCAGGCAATTGGGGCAAGCTATGAACTTGAAAAGGATTGATCAGTACCTGCCCAACAGCTTCTAGTAGTTGTGGCTCCCATGACTATTTGTTTGGCTGGCTTTGTACACTTCTTGACATTTTCCTCTGAAAACCCATGTTCCTTGCTTCTCTGGTCTTCTAGGATCTCCAGCGCACCTTGGCTTCAAAGTCACAGCTTGACACATTGATCTCTCCAGGGCAGGGTGCCCCACCTCCTGAAATCTCCATGGAAGCATTTATGACTCTGAATCTCTTGCATTTTTCATTCATGAAAAAAAAAAAAAAAAAAAAAAACAGAACTACAAGGATGATCCCAAGGTCTGTGCCAGCAAGAGCAATAACTGGCTTTCTTCTCTTTCCCTTTAAGAGTCCACTGCCTATGAATGAAATCCCGAGAAGAATTCCCTAGATCATTGTCTTTCTGCAACATGGTTCTCTGGGGCTCTCTATCTATCTAATATCTATCTATCTATCTATCTATCTATCTATCTATCTATCTATCATCTATCATCTATCATCTATCATCTATCTATCTGTCATCTATCTATCTATCTACCTACCTATATTAATCTGACAAAAGAAATTTCAAGGCAGTCTATTGTTGAGGCTGTGGCGTGGCCATAGAATCAGCCGGACTACACCACTAGCAGCCTCAAAATTGTAAAAGTGAAAGGATGTGCCTTAAAAATAGACTGAAGGGCCTGGGAGATAGCTTAGCAGACTAAGTGCCTGCTCAGGCAAGCACAGGACCAGGTCGGATCCCAGCTCCACGTGCATCTTGGGCCCCTCTGCTGGGTATGCTGAGCCTAGAACCAAAACCATGCATGGGTACATACTTATTACCCAGCAATGAAGAGGCTGAAAACAGAAGGATCACTACAAATCTTATCTGGGTAGCGAGAACGTGAAGAGAGCGCCGTTAGTGCTCAAGCCTTTCACTTATGCAATTTTGAGGCGGCTAGTGGTGGAGTGATGCCCTAAAACTTCCTTTACTATTCTGCTCTTTCTCAGCAATGAAGACCTCTTCCTCTCTGTGCATTCTACAGCTTAAGTGGAGCTTCCTCTCTGGCCAAATTCACATTTATGTTATTTGCTGGGCACCTTCTTGATTCTCAACCTAAATCTGGGTTAAAGCCCCAAAAGTGGCCATGGCACAACTTCAACAGTAGACTGCCTTGAAATTTCTTTTGTCAGCTTAATTAATCTTCCACCCTTAATTTCAGTCTCAGCCAAAGTCTCTTGACTCAGGAAAATGCAAACAAGCTTCCTGTCAAAGCATAACACAGATTGTGTAGATTTCAGTGCCCAGTGCTGAACTCTTCTTAACAGAAACCTCCGGGATCATTTCTATAAGCATTCTATTCATCTGATCTCTGACCCTAATTTCCTATCAAGTATAGCCTAAGTAATTCCGTCTGTATTTTTTCAATTGTCATCTTCAAATCTTTCTGAATTCTTCCCGCAAACCAGCTCTACAGGCTCCTATACCTCAAAGTTACAACCCTTACCTCATTGATACCAAATTCTTAGTTTCTTTTCTTTTTTTCTCAGACAAATACCCAGAAGACAAAATTACAAGTTAGAAGTTTATTTATCTCATGGTTTTTAGAGGTTTTAGCCCATAATTGGCTGTCTCCAAGGCATGGTAGTGTGACGGGTGTTGCAGAGGAGAAAAAGACTATAGTAGGCGAAGTATCAAAACAAGCAAGGGATGAGCACAGAGTCTGCCCTCCCTTCTAAGCATCCAGCTTACTTAGAAAGGTAGACTTCACACTCTTGATCTTTAATCCTACCATTGCCCCATCCATCCATCCCAGCATTACACATCCAAACACCTCTGAAAAGACCCCATCTCTGACACCATGAACCTTTGGTGAGATAGCTCAAAACAAGCCATAACAACACCTAAAATTAAGAGGAGAGATGTCAAAATTAATGTGATTATCTACTAGTAAAATTTTCCGTTTAAATTTTTTTTTCTATTTTTTTTTTGGGGGGGGGGAAACTAAGGATTGAACTCAGGCCCATGTAATTGCCAGGGAAGCGCTTATTCCACTGAGCCATCTCCCCAGGCCATCTCTTTAAATTTTTTACTAACATATTTACTATTTTTGGTTATAGATATGGAGAGGAGAAAATACATGTGTCGTATTTCTACTATGTATTTGACAGAGATCACTGTTTTATGAAATGTGACTGGGAAATACTGCTTTAGAAAAAGTAAGGCTGAGTTCCTTTGTTCTTCTAAAAATGTATAGATTATGTTATGACCTGCCTTCAAAAGAAACAAGAAACAAAATGCAAAGTAAAATGCTTAAGGTAGATTTAAATATAAAATATTTGAGTGTAAAATGTGAAGCACTCTGGATTCTGGTTACACTGTGAACCTGACAGTGCACATATATACATTTATTTACTTATTTTTTGTGGTACCAGGGACTGAACTTGGAACCTTGTGCTTGCCAAGCAGGCGCGTATGTCCTTGAGCTCTATTCCTGGCCCCATTTACTTATGTTCAGAGGAAAGAAACTTGCCTTGTCTACGCTATTCAAAACTCATAGTTTATTTTTAAAAATGTTACGGACAGAATGAAAGAATATGCCGCTGTTATCTCAAAGAGAAGTTAAATGTAAGTATAGATCTAAAATTTAAGGGCTGCCCAAATAGCTCAGTGGACAAATCTCCTGTAAGTAGGCACAGGGGCCAGGGGTTGATCCCCGGGCCTGCCAGCGGGCCCTGTCCCCAGGACTTCCTGAGACAGCAATTGAGACTGGGTGTGGTGACGCACTGTAATCCCAGCTCTTGGAACGCTGTAAATAGGTGGATCACTAGGGGTCTAATGTAGTAATGAGACCCTGAACACCCTGTAGATTCTTCCCTAAAATACAATAACTAAATAAATAAAATGTAAAGAAAGATACTATACAACACTTACCAACCAATATCCCATTTTTCTTATAATCTAGCAAATATTATCATGGTTTGCAAAATAGAATTGGTACCCTCAATGCATATTAGAACCTAAAATCTACTGTGATTAAAATTAGCAATGTACTTTCAAAAAACCCCACTAAATAATTTTAATAATATTTAATATATGATAGTATAATATACAGTAACTTACACTGTTTTCCTTGTTGTATGGTAAGATATTTAATAACTTACCTATATTTTCCTTTCCCATAGAATAGCCAAGACTAATACAACTATTATATTAGTATTATGTTTAAGTATATCTTATTAATATAAATTGTAGACAAACTATGCTAGATAAATATTTGTTAGAATTAAATGTTTAAACTTGTGACTCTCTTATAATTTATCTTTTGCATTTTGTAATATTTTCATTAAACAAAATAAGTACCATCTTCCTATCAAAATTAAAATAACCAACAAACTAAAGGAGAAAAATGGAATAACTCATATATGAATATTTAGGTTACATCCAGTAATGCTAGAAAAATTCACAAGTAAAAATAGGTTTTATAGGTAATATTTCTTATAATCTAGAAAAGCATGTGAGTTTCAGACATTTAATTATGAAACCAATACATTTAGAAATAGCAAAAGAAAAAGACATATCAATTGTTTCCTAGCTACCTTGATACAGACAGCCTGTATGCAACACCAAATAGAAATTTCATTTCGAATTGCCAAAGTAACTGACAAACAGTTTTGATTAGTGTAAAATGATCTAATTAATGAAGTCCTCAAAGGATTTAAAACAAATACCAATATGAGATAGGGCTGCAGAAAGAAATCTCAGCAGTGACTGTTCTGCACAGGCTATTAAGAACATGAAATTCAGCTGAAATGTAACCAACCAGATGCTAGTGCTTAAAGAAAGCAAATAAAAAAAGGACTGCTGTGCTATTAGAAAGGTAGCATAAATTTTTCCTCTATGTCACTTAGTGTTACCAAGAGACCCACAGAAGAAGATTCTGATTTTCTGTGAGTCTTTTCTAATTATTTTTATGTTCTGTGGTTCATTTAGTTTTAGTTGGTAGTGTTTGGGGTGAATTTTGAGGAATAAAAATAACCTCTAGTGCCCATGTAATTTAGACCACTGAACTTTCTGAGAAAAAAGTATAAAATTAAATAAGAACACAACCAATAGAAGTAACTTCAGTGGTAATAAGAATGGAAGATACTGCTCATCCAAAGCACTCTGTTTTGAATGTTTAAAAGTTTTCTGCTGTATAGCTGTCAATACCCATAGGCTTCAATACAGAGGAAACCTAATCAATAAATCCTGTAAAATCCAGTTAATCATAATATGTCAATAGTTACACATCAGTACAGAAAACATCCCACCTTAAAAGGATGTCATAATAGTGGTAGCTAAAAAAGGAGGGAAAGAAGATATATGGCAACTGTGCATTTTTCAGAAAATCATAAACTGCATCAAAAAGTGGCATTAAACAAGGAAACAACAACAAGGAAGTTAATAACAAGCCTGCTGAAATATGAATTTAAAAATCAATTTTGCGAGTTGATATATAGATCAGTTGATTACCACGAATTTTGTGTAGCTTAGCACTTCAAATGATGCAAAAAAAAATACAAATGACTATCACTTCATGATTTTTCTAACTTGTTGCATTTTTTAAGATTCTTTCAGCATTTTCTTTCTTTATGTCAAATTTCCAAGTAAGTTATTGTTAAGACAGTTTGTATTTCTTTTTTTTTCTTCTTCTTCTTTCTTTCTTTCTTTTTTTTTGTTTTGTGTGTGGGGTTACCAGGGATTGAACACTGGACCTTGTACTTGTCAGGCAGGCACTTATTCTGCTGAGCTATCTCACAAGCCCTGCTCTTCTTTTCTTATTTATAAAACAGAAATATTAGCTGTGGACTAAAGAGTGTTCTCACCACCATTCATACCCTATAGTTCTAACCCCCAGCTGATATTTAAAGACATTCTATTCAAAACAAGTTAGAATTCAATTAGGCTGTAATTGCAAGCTAGTTATAAAATGATCTAATTAATTAATTCCTCCAAGGATTTTGAGGGATCCTTGTTGAGTGGTGTCTTAGTTTCTCTTCTCTCATTGCTGGGACAAATACCCAACAGTCAAAATGAAGGAAGGAAGGGTTTATTTAGCTCACAGTTACTGGAGGTTTCAGTCCATATTCAGGTGAGTCCAAGACAGCAGCCTAGCAAAGCAACTTTTCCTGGAGGCAAAGAGCATGAGCTGAAAAATGAGGAGTAGCAGTAGCTCAACCAGCTAACTTCTATTCCCTCTTTACATTTAAATGCAAATCATCTGCCCAGGGCAGGTGTAGCATCCACACCCCAATAATCAGTCACAAACTCCAGAAGCCACTCTTGACTGCAAGAGGATTTGGGGGTACAGCTATATACAAACCATAACATATGGTAAAATATTTAATGACCTACCTACATTTTCCTTTCTCATAGAATACCCAAGAATAATATAACTATTATGTTACTATTATGTTTAAATATAAAATATTTTTATTAACATAAATCATAGCCAAACTGTCCTAGATAAATCCTGGATAAAGACAGGATCAGTGTCTTCATAAGAAAATGCATTTAGAGACTTTTTCACTATCTTTTCCGTTCCAGAGTGCAGCAAGAACACACCCACCCACAAGTCGGAAACTCATTGTAACAATTCCCTAACTTGGATTTCAAATCATTTGAATAATGGAAAAAAAATCCATCAGTTTAACTTCTCAGTCCATTGTGTCTTATGCAATCCCATACAGATTAAGTCAACTCTCCACTTAGATTTTAATATGCACAGAAATTAGTGGAAAGAACATTGAATATTCAAAATACCTCAGTAACCAGACAATAGATCAAAACAAAACACCTCCAGTGCATGGCCATTTCTCTCATTGCCCTGAACCAGAATATTTTCATATGGAAACAAAACGATTAAACTAACCAATCTATCTCTCATATTTATCATTCAAGTTAAAGTTGATGAACAAAGAATAGTGAGTTAAATTTGATTTTGACATAAGCAACAAATGAGCTTCAATTTAAGAATGTCCCGTGCATAATAACATTTGTTTGTTATTATTCTGAAAGCAAGGTTTATAAGATATTCTTCAATGTTGCTATTATTTGGTATTTTGTTTTCCTTCCTGTCATTACTAATGAAAGGATAATAGCAGGAGATAAGTGGTTTCCAAGTTTAGCAGGGATGAATTACCTGGAAAGCTAATATAGTGAAAACTGCAGCACGTCAGGCTCAGATTTACTGATAACCTAAATCTAGAAATGATCCAAAAATTTACATTTTTATCAAATTTTCAAGTGTTATTGGTGTTTCAAGAGTGTCAGAACTGAATATCACTGCAACCACTTAATATTCTACTATGCTGTTATAATGTTTTCCTTTATTGTGACAATAGTCAGGATAGCACTTTTTTTATCATGACCTTTAAATCATCTAAGAAGAAAAATTTAGTTCTTTATGTGGAAAAAGTTTTTTTTAAATAACTTACAATTGCACAGAATAATTTTAAACTTTAATTATAATTAATTATATTCAATGATAAAGCATTTTAATTATAACGGCATAAAATGTGAAACTAATGGTAATTAATAATTAACAATATGCTGATAATTCTGCAATGCTGTGGGTAATATTTCCTCACTATTAGGCCATGTATAAGCTCTGTTTCATATGTAACCTTGACAGTGTTATATTTTTGCTTTTCCTTTGAGTCTAAGCTATTTAATAAACTTTACAGTTATCATCTTTTGCAGTTCTAATAAGTCCTACAAAAACAAATAGCTTTGGTAATAAGTAGCCTTAAGCTATTTTACCTTTTAGATATGTATGTGTAAAATATTATCACTTTTATTCCTTCTGGTACTTCATCAAGTGCATAATTAATTTATCCTAAACCTTTCCTTAATCTAAAGTCAGATGCTCTCCATGAAGCTGTTGGTTAGAAAGTACCTTATGTGCTATCTAAGGTGGCCCAGAGTCAGTAGAAACAAGTGAAACACATGTGGATAATTAAACTATTTATTATCCAAACAGATCATGCTAATGTTTCTTATTTTAAAAAAAATTATTAACTTTTTTATCCAGAAACTCCCACCCCTGATACAGAATGGACCTTGATATTACAGAGATCCTCTATCTGGTATTGAAAAACTGGAAAACCCATGTTTTTTGTCAAGGCTAAAAAGACAGACCAATGAACTCTTAATTTGGAATCAACTTCTCAGATTCAGGAAAAGAAGTAAATATATATATGCATCAAATACAAATCTGAATATCTGTCACCTAGAGAGAAACTATCCATGCCATGTTAGACTCAAAGTATCAGAAATTCATCTAAGAGATGTAATCTTAAAAGCCCCTTGAGAAAGGAAACAGCAGATTTCTCTGCATCAGACTTAAAAGGGCTAGGAGGGCTTAGAGTAAACTCTCCAAACATCTTCCAATCATGAATTATTTGTTCTGTCAAATTCTGCTTTAAAACTGAAAAAGAAAGTATTTATTTCCATCACAAGGAGAACCTCAAGAATTTCAGGACTACTAATCTCTTGTTACAAAAAAAAAAAAAAAAATATTAATGATATTGTGGAAAAAGGCAATGAAGCCAACAATGTCAATAAGTCAAAACTTAAAACAACACTGAGATTCCATCTCACTCCAGAAAGAATGGCTATCATAAAGAAATCAACCAACAACAAATGTTGGAGAGGATGTGGGGGAAAGGGAACACTTCTCCACTGCTGGTGGGAATGTAGACTGGTACAACCATTTTGGAGATCAGTGTGGAAACTCCTCAAAAGAGTAGGACTGGAAATTCCATTCAAGCCGACTATCCCCCTACTGGGAATTTTCTCAGTGGAACTGAAAACATTATACCATAGTAATATATGTGTACCTATGTTTATAGCAGCACAATTTGTGATAGCCAGATCTTGGAAATAACCAAGAGGTCCATCACATGAGGAATGTTTGAAAAACTTGTGGCATTTCTATATAATGGAGTATTACTCAGCTCTTAAGACTGATAAACTTGAAGCATTTATATTGAAGTGGGTGCCACCTGAACATATACTCATAAGTAATATACCGTAATTTGAAGACTGTAAAAGGACCCAAACGTAAAAAGGAGTATGAGACTGGGGAGATAGCTCAGTGGAATAAGGGCTTGCTTGCCAAGAACAAGGTCCTGAGGTTGATCCCTGGTACCACAAAAGAGAAAGCAGTGTCTAATCAAAACTTCATACATATGGCCATGTGGGATTCATTCCTGAATGATTCAAAATATGTAAGTCAATAAGTGTGATAAAGCACATAAACAGAGGCAAGGGGAAAATCACACTATCAGAGGAAAGAAAAGCATTTGAAAAAATCTGAAAGCTAATAATGATAAAAATCTTAAAGACAAGTGCAAGGGCCTGAGTTCAATTCCTGATTCCGCCAAAAAAAAAAAAAAAATCTTGAAAAACATTGGAATAGAATAGCCTTATCTCACTGGGACAAAAACTCCCTATGGAAAACACATAACCAACATCATACTAAATAGAGAAAACCTGAAAATTTCCCTCTAAAATGAAACAAAAGGAAGAATGCTATATCCATGGTCAGTAAAGTTTTCAAAATATTGCCTAGAGCAATCAGAGCAAAGGAAGAAATAAAAGGATTTGGATAGGAAATAAAGAAGTTAAATTAGCATCATTTGCAGATGTAATGATCATCTACAGAGACAATCCTTGACACTCCATGAAAAGACTTACTGTCTTGGGTACTTTTCTTTCATTTGTGTGACAAAGCATCTGACACCCAAAATGAAGGAAGGAAAGGTTTATTTAGCTCATAGTTTGTGGAAGTTTCACTCCATACTCAGCTGGCTCCAAGGTGAAATATCATATGACAGAGGGCAGCAGTTCATGGTGAGGGAAGAAAAGCAAGAACAAAAGGGAAAAGTGTGTCTGTGTGTTTCTCTTTTGCTACGTTCAGGCTAACAGCTCCGGGCTCGCTGTAGCACTCACACTCATAATCCTAGTGCTACTCAGACCCACTGTCTGAGTCTTGAATCGTGAATTAATCACAATCTAGAAATCTGCTCCATAACTGCACGAGGCTTTCGGGGGAAAAACTAGACACAAACCATAACACTTCAAGAATTAGTAACTAATTCAGTAGCATAGAAAGTCACAAAATCAATACCAGAATGTCAATATTATTCATGTACATTTGTTAGAAACTCTTGAAGTATAAAGTGATACAACTACTGTGGAAAACCCTATGGAGATTCGTCAGAAAACTAAAAGGAGAAATTCCAGTTGACCCAGGAATTCCCCTTCTATGTTTCTTCACAAGAAAGAAAATGATATCACACCACAGTAATGTTTGCATATTCATATTTTAAGAACACAATTCATAATAGCTAAATCTCATAAACAGCCTATATGTCCAACATAGAGAGAAATGTTTAAATATTGAGATATCTATACACAGTAGTCTACTACTTTGTCATTAAGAAGGCTTAACTTGAACTGTTTGTAGGAAAATGAATGCAGCTTGAGATCATAATGTTAAGTGAAGTAAATCAAACACTCAAGCTTAACTATCATATGATTTCTCTGAGATGAGATCATATATAAAGTACAATACAATAGATTGATGATAGGATGAAACAGAGAGTGGAAAATTTATTGCAACCTAGCATAGACAGTATATATAAAGTACAGATTGATGTAGTATAATTGTTTAAAATATTATATACATTTTATATATTTATACATATCTTTTCTGACCTTAATCTGATTATTAATCTACATGCCATGACGATTATAAAAATTTAGAAGAGTATGATGCTTGCAAAAAAGAGAAGGGTAGAGTAGAACGGAAAAAATTTAAAGATGATGTTTTATTCAAAGGAACCAATTTCTCACAATGACAGTACAGTAGTAATTAGGTACAATAAATACATTTTAATAAAAATAAAAAGTTATATAAATTTTTTAAACTAAAATTAGGAGTTGTCTAATGGTTCAGCAAAAACAGTTAGGCAGAAATGAAAAAGAAGTGAAATCCTCCTCCGTAGTACCTGGTATTAAATCTTTTAATCTGGATTATATGGTGCTCTCTCACTTTAAGGAGAAAAGTTATTATTTATTATTTTATTTTATTTTTTTGCTACTCAGAATCAAACTCAGGATTTTGCTCTCGATGGGCAGGTTCTGTACCCTGGAGTTATATTCCTGGCCCTAACAAGAACAATCTGCTGAGGACAATGATTCAAATGTTAATCTCACCTTTAATACAACACCAATAAGTCGTGTTTAATTTATTTGTTCTCCAGTCCAGTCAAACTGACAAAAAAATTAACTCTTATACAAACTCAGTATGCAAGTAGAAAGCTCACATTTTAATACTGTAGAATATAACTTTGTTTAATGCACCACAGGAAAATTCTTTCAATTTTTTGCTACAATTAGGAAGTCTATAGACCAAAATTTTCTGCTGCTCTGTTCATCTTTTTCTTTGATGTTACTTAATAGTCACCATTTATAGGAACACAAGCATTTCTAAGGATATGTCGGGGGGGGGGGAGAACACACACACACACCACCATTATGAAACTGCAGTGAATCTAACAACAGATTTTACTACTTAGTTTTAAAGGTCATTTATGTGCTCACAAAATGAAAGTTTAAAAGGTTAGATTCCTTGTGAAGTTTTAAATAGAGAATCAAAGTTTTGTTTCTATGAGCTTTATTCGGTGTCACCTTCATTCTTTTCTTTAGAAACCCCTTCAGGATATCTTTTTAAAAGATTTTTTTTCCAGAAGAAAGCCCAAGGCAAAGTTCCAGAGAAATATTTAAAAACGTATTCATATTCTTATTCCAAAAATGTGTTATCCATGTACAGCTAACTTCAATCACTGAAGGGAATTTCTTAATTAATATTTCTTTAAAAGTGTCTATTATTATAATAACTTTTTAAAGGTTACTTATTTTGTTATTGTTAGTTTAAAATGTTACCAAATGCAACTTTTTAAAACTATTTTAAAGCAATACCTCTGATTTTTCTCTATTCTTATAACATGCCATTAGTTGAATTGATTAGCATTCAGTCTATTAACTTAAAAGTGTTTTCCCTTTCACAGTGAATTGAAAATTCGTTGAAGGCAATATCGTTTTCAATTTCTGAGACATATTAGCAGAGTTTCAAAGTGCAACACTATCTTAGTTGTGTTGTTGACAAATCATTCTTATCACATTCTTAATAATGACTTATGTTCATAGCTTCATCCTAATTAAAATGAGCTGAGAATCGCTAAAGGTAGAAATTTGAAATATTGTTGGAAACAAGAATGATGCAGACCAAGGAATGCATGCAAGAATGTCAAGAAGTGCTTGCAATAATTACATAAGGTATATTGTTTTCTGTCTAGTGTATTTTCATGGTATGTCCTGAAAAATCCCAATGGACAACTGCTATAACGGGTTTTAACAAAGCAAAACAACATAACTAGTTAAATAGCATCAGCCACATTTATTTAAGATAGAAGAGAATGGTCAGTTTTCTTCTCCTCTGCTGCACTTAGAGAGATATAAAATCTTTTCAACTTTCAAGAAACCTCTGTAGGTTCAGCCAACAATTTTACAACTTGCTGTCTGTCCATCTATCTGTCCGTCCATCTGTCTGTCCGCCTTTCTGTCTGTCTGAATGTCTGACTGTCTTTGGTTGAGATTAGAAAATAATGAAATGTCACAAACATGACGTTCTGTGAGTACCATTAAATATATATGCCTTTAAGATTTATAGACATCAGAGAGTAGAGATCATTTTAATTTTCCTATAACTTCAGGTATTATAATTATTAAACAAGAATAGGTCCCTTTTTCTTCCCTGCAAAAATTAACTGGGATTCAGTACTGTGGGAAAATCAGAAGGCATATTATACATGAAGTTCAGTTCAACTACTTCTCTTCTTACTTTGAACATAATGTAAAAGAATTATGTGTAGAATGAAACTTTACAATTCCTTTAAGTACATAGTCTATTAAATGTTGACTTTGGTAAGAGTATCCAGAAAAATTCCATTCATTTGTCATCTATGATGCTTATTTACTTATTTATTCATTTATTTATTCATTAGTAAGAGAGGACTTTCAGGGCAAACTAAGGAATAATATCTATATCTGTCACTTTTCCACCAGTGACTCAAATTTCCTGCGACACACCATTTGAAAGAGGCAAAGCTTGTTCTACATTACAGTTTCTAAGTTGGCTCAAGAGCAGAAATATCATGCAGAATGAATGTTACAGAAAAATATAGCCACTAAAGATGTGGCAACCAGCAAGTTCGGTGAGAGAAAGGGGCCAACCACTGTGCACAGTTCTAAGATAGCACACACACTCAGAAGAGGGTCATATTAACCTCCTAGCCATCTCTTACACAAATCAAGGTAATAATAATGATTAACTATTAGATTATCAGATAGTAGATTTCAACCAAAATGCAATGTATACCTCATTCTGCTTGGAAAAATATAAATCATAAAAGTTTGCCAATACTAAATTGATTTGGAATTAATTCGACCATAGATGTATCTTATTTTCACACTGTTTATAATTTAGAAGAAATGTTTCATTTGTGCAGATTTCGCAGTAACTAACCGAAAACTCTCTCTTTCATCCTAGCTTCATCGCCCTTTTTTATCCTCAGGAAAGAGCTTATGAGTGCTTGCCTCACTCTGGAGAGAAGCTTAAATCTCTCAGTTATGTGACTTGCTACTGTTTGTTCTTTTAAATTTGAACCTAGTTTGAGTTATAAAAGCATCCATGTGAACTAATTTGAAATGTTCACAAGAGAGTTTATGCTGCCCAGGAACATGTCATTAACACAATTATGTATAGATAAGTCAAGGAGTGACTGCTACATATTTAAAATTCACACAAAATTAAATTAAATTTTCTTTGTTACTTTTCAATTTCATACATCCTGCACACTGTGCATCTTCTCCTGTCATCCACCTCTCATCTATTCATTAAGTGTCAAACACAATGACAGTATAACTGTAAATATTATAATTGTTTTATGCTTCTAAGCATATCTTCAAGAGCCATTTGGTAGACACTGAAGTTTAAGTGCTAATACTTAAATTTCCAGTGTAACAAATATATTACAGGAATTTAAAGAAAACACTTTGAAACATTTCAAACAACATTAAATTGCCAATATACAACATACATATGAAATGAATAATAAAATGATAGAATTGGGTCACAAATCAAAAGGTCTTAAAATAAAAAACTATCCAACTCTATTGATGTTTTAAATAGCACCAGATATTCAAAGAGAATGCACTTATGCTTTGCTTAGGATTTACTTGCTTGTAAGGGAATAGGATAGTTGAACTCTGCTTAAATGCTTCGAGATTCTTGTCAGAAAAACACTCATGAAACAAAACAGATTAAAAGTGCATATTAGGATTCAAATGGATGTTAAGAACAAATTTGAACCTTTTTATTTTCATGCTGCCTCCAATATACACAACTCTGGTCTGTCAACTATCAAATCATTGTTACCTAAAACATCCTATGAGACAAGAATTTCTTTATTCCCAACATTAGTGTTTCATTTTAACTTTAAACTTTAAAAAGATCCAGTTCTTCTTTATTGTTACTGTACTTCCAGTGTGAGTAATAGAAATCTGGATGAAAGAAATAGAAACAGCCTGAAAAAAAAATAAATAGAAACCAAATGAGATAAGGTCTCATGAAGAGGGTCAGGCAGCAGAGAACATATACTGAATGCTGCTGAAACTTTTGGATGACGTGGTCAATAGTAGGGTAACGTTTGTGCTACTGAGGGTGCCATACAAATATGGTATATGGGGAGGAATATAGCTTAGTGGTACAGAACCAAAAGAGCATAACAAAAAGTACGATAGGCTTCCCGGCTTACAGTAAAGGAATTTATTCTGTTGCAATTCATGGATTCTGCGAAGTCCAGGCTCCACATTTCAAAAGTCTTTTCCCTTAGAAAGATTTCCCCTTGTGCTACAGATGTCAAAATTTCCTCTCCTGACTTTCTAGTATGTAGTTTGTGTGTATTAAATGAAATCTCTGATCTATCTCAAAAATTTTCATCTTCCTAGATGGATGGAAGTCATTTCACTGAATGTAAGAATATTTAAGCCCACCAAATTTTGAAATTATTTGGTAGAATATTACTTCTGTCCAGATCATGTACATATGCTTATGTTATCATTATTTCCTGGTCTTATAATTCATGATACTCATTCAGATTTATGTATTTTTATACTTAACGTCCACTTTTTAAAATTGTTTCAATATTTATTTCTTTGGGTGTTTTCTCATGCTTGTGCATTTTTTCTTCTTATTCTCAGAAAATATGAATGTGACATCTTCATTGTTTTCCCATATTTCAAGAACTTTTCCTTCTCACCTTTAAAAGAAATGGCAAGGAATATGCAATAAAAATGTCTTATACTTTGTAATAAAAGAAAATTATAAGTGGAAATAGTACATATTTATTGACTATACTGACATAATTTTTATGCAAGTACAATTTTTCTTTATCAGATTCCGGTTATTCAATTTTTTGAGTATTTGTCAAGATTTAGTATTTCTCATTAAAACAAATTATGAAGTTCAGTTTACTACATCAAATTGCCAGTATGCTACATCAATTTAGATATTTTGTTTTCTTGAGATATTTGGAAAATTGCTGATGACACTTAATATATTTCTGACTGTCTATTATTTGGAACATATTTTAAAGAGTCTATCACAATGACTTTTTCATTGAATAAATAATAGAAGTACCATTGTACTTCTTTATTAAAAGTGAAAAATTGGTGAACTTTTGTTTCAGATCATCTTAGTAGAAAAGAAGAAAAGAAAGTCTGGAAAAAGAAAATAAAAGGGAAAGAAGAACTATCAGTATTTACCATTAAAGAGGTTTTCTTTGTTTTTTTCTAAACATAAAGCCTAGACTTCAAGGAAATTTCTAAGGAGATTTCCATGATCTAATTTTAGTGAGAGTTTTTGTCTAGTATAAAAAATGTTACTTTATCCACCTGTTATGATCTACAATACCACTCACTCTTTGGTCTTTTTGTAGAAATTATAGATATAGTACTTATTTGTTTTCTAAAGAATCAGATGTTCTCCAGAATATTCCCAATGAATTTGCAGTCATATACTGAGTGGCATTTGACTGATCTTTAAGGATATAGTTGGAACCATACATGCTGGAAAGGTCAGGTTGACACTTAAAAGAAAATCTTCACAGAATAAGAATGCATGCCTGCCTGGAATGTACATGAATGAGGCTTCACTCTATCAATATCAGTTCTTTCTTAAGCAAAAAAAAAATGTAAATTAAAAATTCAACTGTCTTTCTATACAACATCAGAGGATTAAAGTAACTTTGGTAAGTCAATATCTGCTCATATCCTATTTTTATTTAAAATTAGCCATATTGTAGAAATAAAAGGTTTATGATCCTTCCCTACATATAAATCAAAATTTAGGTATTGCTGTTTCTATTGTATTCTATAAGTGCAAAGACTAAAATATACACACTGTGGTTATTCACAAATGCAGACATGAATTTAAAGCCAATTTAAATTTTGAAACTACCACAAAGCAACCACATACACTGAATTTCCAGAATATTGAAAGAGTAAGAGGATTTCTAACAAAATATTTTCATGGTTCCAATACTACTAGGAAGAAGAGTAAAAATTGTTTAAATCAGTCATTTTAATGAGCAGTGGAACTCCTCTCACTTTGTGTTTTGTGTGCGTGTATGTTTCAGATACTAACAGCTTTTGCAGAATTTTTTTCTGTGTGTGTGTCAAACTATCTATTAGCTATCTAAAGTACTGAAATATAGAATAATACCTCTTTGGAGTCAAAAACAAAACTTTAAATGGCTTAGAAATGTATTAGATAAACTTTGCTCTTTGTTCAATATGTATGCAGCCCGCAATGAATTTAATGATATGTTTTTTTTTTTTTTTTTGTCTTTTTGAGGCATGGTCTCACTATGCAGCTCAGGCTGGCCTTAAGCTCACTTTGTAGCTCAGGCTGGTCTCGAACTCACAACAATCCTCCTGCCTCCGCCTCCCAAGTGCTGGGATTACAGGCCTGCGCCACCACGCCCAGCTGAATTTAATGATTTGTGAATGTGCTCTTGCATTGTATTTGAAGCTTCTGTTTTGCCATTTCCTCTTTCCAGCTTACTAATATCAGCAACCAAAGGACTGGTATTGCTTGAGTAAGAGCCAGCACAGCTGGAAGTTTCACTTTATCTATACTATGTCATCATGTACTCATGTCATTGTGACTGAAACTATTTCTAATTATTAGACACTGAATGACAAGTCAATTCAATGTTTTAGAGACATGCTTTTGTTCTTTTGTTAACATGTATTTAAGACAAAATAAAATATACGGATAAAATAAACTGCCCAAAAGTGCACAATGGGGCTGGGGAGATATATTGGCAGCCTAAGTGCCTACCTAGCAAATACAAGGATCCAGATTCAATATCCTGTGCCACATGGTGCAGGTCTCATACCATGTCAACCACCAAAACTGGGCATAGTGGGGCACCCCCGTAATCCCAGCACTTGAGGACATGAGACAGGAGGATCATTATGAGTCTGAGCTGTGTAGCGAGACCCTGTGCCCAATAAATAAATAAAAACATTCTTTTAAAAAAGTATGCATTGAAATTGAAATAAAAACTCTTATGTTCTTGACTCAAGAAAGAGAGAGAGAGAGAGAGAGAGAGAGAGAAAGGAAGATAAAGAAAAAGAAAGAGAAAGAAAGAAAAAGAAAGAAAGAAAGAAAGAAAGAAAGAAAGAAAGAAAGAAAGAAAGAAAGAAAGAAAGAAAGATATAAATCAGAATAGAAAAAACCTTGGGAAAGGTTAATATCACACTGACCACATGTGCACAATCGTAATGAAAAAAAAAAAGATCTTAGTAGGAAAATGAGGATATTATTTCAAAACGTTT